>PVKC010052090.1:0-10310 GCA_004027635.1 Crocidura indochinensis | reverse complement strand
AGAGAGAGAGAGAGAGAGAGAGAGAGAGAGAGAGAGAGAGAGACTGTGTTCAGATGAAGATGACTGTGTCAACTCAGTGTATACACACAAGGACTTAAGAGTATTTCATAAATCCAGGAACTGCGAAGCTGTCTACATTCAGGAGGGAATGATACTGGGCTTATAAGAAAGAAATAGGAGGCAAAGAACACAAGAGGACTGGGACCATTTTCCACTTTCGTTTCTGGGGCTTGACCTCAGAGGAGAGGAAATAAGACTCAAGACCTATTTTGTGAGAGAACAGGCCACAGAGACAGGGCAATTGCTCCAGCAGCGCATAAGCGCCTGCTGTGCATATAAGAAAGAAGTAGTCTGCTAAAGAATGTCCTGACCTGCACAGTCCAGACAAGCTATTTAGTATGCAGAAGAGGTTCTCTGCATTTCCAGTACAGTGAAAGCTGATGGAATGTACCCTGTAAGTCTAGTTAATGTGGCCATTTATTCTGCAGTTCTTTGGAATTCTGTCTGTCATTCTACCATTCCTCTCCCCCGCCCTCCCAATAATGTTCGGGGGGCCCTTGAAGTGCTGCTGTAGGAGCCTGTGATCAAATTCAGTGCTCACAGTGGGGAGAAGGTTGCTTCTAAGTGGTGCTCAGATCTCAGAGCTCCTTCCAGCAATTCTCAGCCCTGAGTTTCAATTCATGGGTCTAAGGAAGTAGCATATCTTAGGCCCCATGGTGCCATCTGTCTCCTCTGTGGTGCTTGAGGGGCTACAAGATTGCACTTGGAGAATCTCAAGTGCTGGGGATTAAACTCGAGTTGGCCACAGACAAGGCATGTACCTTAACCCTTGTACTATTTCTCCCCTTTCCAATTCTGTAAGTGGTAAAATAGCATAAAATTTACTTTGCCTCTGAGTATCAGCTTCTATATGAAATTACTGATAGTAGAATCTATGAAAAATATTTTTGAATTTAAGAGACAGCTAAAAGCAGAGTGTTCCAAATTTATTTGGTCCAATACTCACTTTTGAGGGGAAAAATAGTCAAGTCAGGACCCTCTTGGAAATCTACCTTTGAGGTGTGAATAAGCAGCAATGTTCCCTACTCCCAATTGCCCAAAGACTACTACGACTGGCCCTCTGGATTGTTCCAAAGAAACAACCAGTGGGGGAGTTGTAATGTCCAGTTTGGGAAACTCTGGATTAGAGAAA
Organism: Crocidura indochinensis; assembly: GCA_004027635.1. Taxonomy (NCBI): domain Eukaryota; kingdom Metazoa; phylum Chordata; class Mammalia; order Eulipotyphla; family Soricidae; genus Crocidura; species Crocidura indochinensis. Next base: position 9,118 of record PVKC010052090.1, on the reverse strand, counting down.
GTTACTTCATTATAAGACATGACCATTAGTATGACCATTTCCTTAAATGTGATTTTGATTTTTCTTCACTTCCCCATTTACATTTACAATATGATACCTTACACTTAATTTTCACATATTTTTCTGCAGTTGTTATTTACTATCACAATCTTGCTGGTTAACTGATAATCTTACACACTTTAGATTTACAAGTTATTAAGGTCTCTAGGAATATCACTGAGACATAGAATTTTCTCTTTGCAGGGGCTTCTCTGCCTACGAAGAAATAGTATGGATACTTAAGCTCTGCAGAGACTGGGTGAGTGAACAAGGAGGAATCTGCTTACCTGACAGTTCTTCCCGGTGTAGCCCAAGGGGCAGGTGCAGCTGTACGTGCCCAGGCCATCCACACATACTCCTCCATGCAAACATGGATGAGAATCACACTCATTGATCTCGTGGAGACAGAAGGGGCCAGTGAAGCCCACGGGACACAGGCAAGAGAAGGAATTAATCCCATCCACGCATGTCCCACCGTTGAAACAGGAGCTAGGAAGCAAACGGAGGACAGAACTGGAAAACCTAGTCTTCAGACTTGCTGTTTTAAAAAGTAAGTTCCTAGTGTCTAAACTATTACTGAGACAAACACTTCGAAGAACCCCAACTCCAAATTTAATAATTTCATTTTTCCAGAGCAGATTGGGAGCAGTTGTCTCAGTGTCAGTTTCTTTCCCATAAAAACAACAACAAACAGGTATCAGAATACTGAAAAGACTGAGCATTTTTGAAATTCCTAGAGAAAGTAAATTTTTCCAGCTTTTCCCTAATTCTTCTGCCATTTTCTTTGGGTTCTTTGGAGGTTCTCCAGCAGTGCTCAGGGACTCCGGGTCTCTCCAAATGATGCTCTTCAGGTATTGTGTGCATGACAGCTCACTATCTGGGCATGGGAATGTTGTATTACTTAGCAAGGCAACATTCAGGTTTCACTGAGGCTACATGTGGTGCTACTTGGTGGAGGACACATGACATGGTACCAGGGGGATTAAACTTAAGGTTTCATGCATACTAGGTTTGAAATCAAGCCCTTTGAGCCATCTTTCTGGGCCCCGCCCCTCTGGGTTTTTCAGATGTTCTATTTCTTTCTATCACTCAATCAATTATAAGAAAAGTGGTGGCAAGGCCCCCACCCTGAAGAAGCCATGGCAGCTGCACCCAAAGACTTACCCTATAACTGCTGCTGTACCATTGGCAGCATTAGTGGTAATGCTTTACCACTTTCAACTAATCTCTGCAGAGACTCTTAACAACCCAAAACTCCAGGTATGCTTTTTTTGTGAATGACAATTCTGGGAACACTTTGGAGTCAAGGTGACTCCCCCGTCCCGCCCCCTAGACTCTGTACTTGCAGAAGTACCAACAGCCACAGTCATGAGCCACCACTGATGTTATATAAGTCCACGGGCCAAGTCACAGAAATCCTTGAGGTTATGGACACCTTCAAAATTTTAATACTGACTTCCCAGCAGGAATATACCAAATTATTGGAAAAATTATCATAGAAGTCACAAAGCCCAACAAGCATACTCAGAAACAGAATACTCAAATAGCTATAAATAGTTTACCAATGGCATAATGAACCCACTGTAAGATAGACAATTTCACAAATTTTCTTTCAATTAACTTTCTTTAAATAATTCCACTACTATTTAGTTATACCAACCAATATTAAGTAAATTATTCATACCTACCAAGGAAAAGGTTTTGGGGAGGTTGGAAAACAGGGACAAAGGTGGAAGGAATGTTATACTGGTGGTAGGATTAGAATTAAGTAGAAATAACTACATTTTGAGCAAGTCTGGAAAATAAATGTAATATTTTTAAAAAGTGCTTAATTCAATTCTAGATTTATACAAGAGACACTCTTGATATTTTTAATAAAAACCTTTATGAAAATTACTTATGAGTTAATGCATCTAAAAATATAAGAATTTTTAAATTGTCAACTGAAATGAAAAAGAGCAGAAGGAGACAGAATCACATTATCACCCTTTTTGTTCCCTAAGAAAGACAGGAATGATAATCTGTTTCTCTACGCTCTAACCCTGACCCTGACCTTCCATCTACACATCTATAGAAATCATGAATGTGAATTGAGACCCGAGCCTACTCTTCCCTGTCTGGAATCCCAACACTAGGCTCTTGAGTTTTCTCCCCATTCTGCCTTTCTTCCATGCCATGCTGGTGCTGAAAGCATGGCTTACTCACCTCTCAGTGCATTCGTCGATGTTATTCTCACAGTGGACACCATCAAACCCCACCTGGCACTTGCAAGTGTAACTGTTGACATAGTCAGAGCAGGTTCCTCCATTCTTACACGGTTCACTCAAACATTCATTCATGTCTGTCTGACACTTATCTCCAGTGAAACCCGGAAGACAGTGGCAGGAGAAAGTATTCACTCCATCCACACAAGAACCTCCATTCTGGCAAGGATCTAAAAATCAACAAATGCAGGAATTAAGAGTTCTGATCACGAAATCAAATGAATCTTTTCCCTGATATACATTTTTGTTTTGTTTTGTTTTGTTTTTGGGCCACACCCGGTGACGTTCAGGGGTTATTCCTGGCTATGCGCTCAGATATCGCTCCTGGCTTGGGGGACTATGTGGGACACCGGAGGATCGCAGTCCGTCCTAGGCTAACACCTGCAAGGAAGACACCTTAATGCTTGCGCCACCACTCCGGCCCTTCCCTGATATACTTAATCTGTTTAATAACTAGAAATAATTTTACTTAATAAAGGCTTTCAAGACATATATGTGAGGGACGGTGGTGGCAGATAATACAGAGGTTAAGTCTCTTGCCTTAACCAGCCAATTATGGTTCATAACTTGAGCATTACATACATTCCCCTTGAGCATTGCTAGGAGTGATATGTGTTCACAGAATCAAGAGTAAGCCCTGAGTAAAACCCAACCAAACAAGAGGAAGTATATATGGGGCTCAATTAACTAAGTGTATGCTCTGCATAGATAAGGTTTGATCTCTAGGACTACCTGATTGCCTAAGTGCTGCTAAGAGTAGCTTTTGAACCATGCTTGGAGTGGCTCAAAAACAGAATAAAAACAATGTGACTAAATACTACAACAAGCAAGATATACAATAGCAGCCGAGCCAGACAGATAGATAGTATATGGATAGGAAGCTTGTCTTACATGTAGCTGACCCTGGTTGAATTCCCAACACTGTATATGTTTCCCTATAAGAGTCAGGAGTAACCACTGAGAGAGCATCCAAGTTGGGCTCCCCCAAATAAATATGCATGTGTATGTGTGTATGTAATATAATAATAATAATAATGATAATAATAATGTATGTAATGTTGAACACCTATATACATTGGGTACATGAATAGATGTTCAGCATTAATAATGATCTTAAAATTCTTTTTTTAACTTTTAAACCACATCCAGCTGTACCGAAGACTTACTCTTGGTTCTATACTCAAGGATCACTCCTGGTGGGCTCTGAGGAACATATAGGTTGCTGGAGATAACACATGGGTCAGATGCATGGAAGGTAAAAGCCTTTTTCTATACTATCTTTAAGACCCCAAATCTTAATCTTAACAATTTAAACAAAAAGTAAAGGAAATGTGGCTGAACTTGAAATAGTGATTATTTTCAGTGTTCCTGAGGCTATGGGTCATCTGGAATGCTATACAATAATAGTGAGAAGGAAAGTAGGACAAGCCTTGAAAAATATTTTGGAATTTTAGAAGTTTCAAATAATAAGAAGTTTCAAATGATATCCAAGTGAAAGTCACATTTCCCTTCCCAAAAATGTTTGCTTTGTTTGATTCATTGAAAACTATAAAAATAAAAAGCAAACCCATACAGTGATTGAGACAGATAAGCAGTTTCTAGTACAAAGGGGCTAGTTCTAAAGAGAGAGAACCATTAGTGGGATATATATATATATTCATTATCTTGAGTGATGATTTTGCTGGTCATACGTTAAAACCAGGAGTTGTATAATAAATATATTTGCACTGTATTTACATTGCATCTTAACTGTACCTCAACAAATCTCTCACTTCTCATTAAGTCATTTCACTAAGCACTGTTCCCAATTTGTCTCTATAAAAATCAAGTCAGGGAATTCTTAATAGAAGTTTGAGTGTTTCCATTTCTAAAGTGACAAAGTTCAAAATGAAAATGCTGAAATACACCTAATAAACTACCACATGCGATGAGATGGGATGGTCTCAACTCTGAGGCAACTACCCCTTCTGAGCTCTTTCACTTTGATGCCTTCCTCTTCTATAGGAGGCTGAGCTGTTGTCATCATACTCACTGGCAAGGCAGTCGTTGATGTCCTCCTCACAGTCCATACCACTGAAGCCGGGAGGACATTCACACATGTAGCTGCCTTGGGTGTTATGGCAGAGACCATGGTTCTGGCAGGGCTTGGAGACACATTCATCAATATCTACTGTACACTGCTGACCTAAAAACAAAGGAATAATGAATGATTCAGTATACATTCGAAGGAGAAGAGACCCACAGAAATGATCATAGGCCTAAATGTCAAATGGAAAAATCCTGGGTGGTCTCTACTCTGCTTTGGAAAGTCTCTAAAGGCTCCCATATTTCTGGAAAACTGTTACCACGATCCTACATTTTCTGGAGAACAAACCTCAAATTTCTAACTCACTTTATAGACTTCGCATCCCTAGAGGGCCCCAAAGACAGGGAAAAATGTAAAGGCATTCCCAGTCATTCCACTTCATAACCTCATGAGCCAAATAGATGTGTTAGGCAAAGCAGGCAGGTTTCTGAAGACTAGGGATTTTCAGGTCATCTATGACCTGGTCACTTTGTTTAAAGTTTGAGGTTTCTTCATTCCTTTGATGTTACCTTGCCAGCCAGGAGCACACGTACAGCTGTAACTCTCAAAATTGGAGTCCTCTTTGCAAATACCAGCATTCTCACAAGGGTTTGGAGAACAAGGAGTCAATACAATTTGACAGTTCTTGCCTGTAAAGCAAGTGAAAGTTTATGACAGAGAAGTGGCTCAAACAACTTATCATATGAACTTTTCATAATATTATACCAATGGGTGCAAATGTCCATTTTTAAGGCCAAAGTTGTTAAGAAACTTTGAAATCTGAGAGGCTTATGGTCCTTTGAGTCTTGATCTTGACTTTATTATTGTATGACCTCAGGCAAATTATTTATATTCTCTGGGCTTTTCATATAGTATCATGGGAATTTGGATGGAACATAACTTAGATATTTTAATAAAAAGATCATATAAAAAAAAAACATAGGGGCAGAGTAGTAGCACAGCAGTAGGGTGCTTGCCTTCCTTGCACATGGCTGACCCAGGACGGACCTCAGTTCAATTTCCGGCCTCCCATATAGTCCCCCAAGCCAGGAGTGATTTCTGAGCACATAGCCAGGATTAACCCCTGAGTGTCACTGGGTGTGCTCCCCTCCCCACAAAATAACCACTATAAAGTCATTAGCACGGAGCTTGGCAATAGGATGTATGCCCAAATGTTGGGTTGCGATTATCTTGACTGTTATAACCATAAGTTATATGGATCTGAGTGCCTTAATCGATCAAGGGGGACAGTGTTTGCACAGCCACAGTAATATTCAATTACTGAGCACCCCATCAAGTAAATAGGGAAGAAGCAATAGCATACATAGCTTTCTGCTCCTCCGCTCTCTGCTATTTGTTCCAAACAGCAGTAGAATTAATCAGAAAACACATCGGATGTAGAAAACAAGACCCCAAAAGAAACAATGAGGCTGGGGTACAACAGGAAGGGCATTTGCCTTGCATGTAGTCAACCCGGGTTCAATCCTGGTATCTCTACGGTCCCCCGAATACCATCGGGAGTGATTCCTGAGTGCAGAGAAGGGAGAAACCCTTGAGTCTTGCCAGATGTGTACCAGCCTCAGAGCAAAATTTATATATAATGACCAGAATGAAACTGAGAGAAAATATTCCCCACCACACTTATGACAAAGGGTTATTTAATATCCAAGACATGAAAATTACTTGTAAAACTGAACGAAGAAAAACATAACTAAAACAAGCATCAAAAATTGAAGGAAATCAATGGAGAGACACTTCCTCAAAGACATACAAATGGCCAAGAAGGATATAAAAACATCACTTGTCAGGGAAATGCAAATCATAACATCAATGAAACATCGCCTTACAAAGAACAAAAGCAACTAGTGTTGGTGTGAATGCGGGGTAAAAAGAACCAACATCCACTGTTGTAGGAATGCCAAATGATTCAACTAAAGAATTGAGCTTTTGGGGCCGGCGAGGTGGCGCTAGAGGTAAGGTGTTTGCCTTGCAAGCGCTAGCCAAGTAAGGACCGCGGTTCGATCCCCGGGCCTCCCATGTGGTCCCCCCAAGCCAGGGACAATTTGTGAGCGCTTAGCCAGGAGTAACTCCTGAACATCAAATGGGTGTGGCCCGAATAAAAAAAACAAAAACAAACAAACAAAAAACCCAAAGAATTGAGCTTCTATATGACCTATAACTCCAATTCTTCACATCAATCCCAAATGCACCAAAACTCTGTTCTGAAAAGACATTTGTGGTCCAATGTCTACTGCAGCATTATATGCAATTATTCACAACTAAAAGCCGAGACTCAGAAGTTTGACATGAAACACACTGCACTGCTCAACTCACCTGTGTATGGTAGCACACAATGACATGTGTAGCCACTTATGTTATCAATGCAGGTTCCTTGGTTTAGGCATGGATTTGAAGCACATTCATCAATATTGATCTGACAGTTAATACCTGTACACAGAAAAGGGAAAAAGAGGAATAATGCTAGCCTCTTTACTATAGCAATTGCTTAGCAATCCTCTTGGTAGTAAGATCAAACATCTCAGAAATGTCATTGATTATTTCCAGGCTTCTGGAAAGTCCTGTCCATTCATTTCAGAGACAAGTCCCTGATATCTCCACAAAACAATATATTTTTATCAGTCATAAAAAATGAATGAAGAAATGGAATATTTGAATAATTTGAAAATCTAATGTTCCTTGAAATAAATGTAATTTTTCAAGTGAACAAAGAATTTTTATTTTGGGGCTACACTTGGAAGTTCTCAGGGCTTAAAAATCCTAGTTCTTTACTGAGGGATCATTTCTGGTGGGGCTCAGAGGTACTGGGGATTGAACCTGGATCAACTATATGTAAGGCAAACACTACCTACTATGCTATCTCTTTGGCCCTGGATGAAGACTTTTATTAAAGCTAAAAGCCTGTCCTTTTATCTAAATATGAGCTTTATTTATAAATATTTGGTCAGGGCTTCAAAGAGGCATGAAGGGCAAGAGAGATGGTAAAGATGTTAAGGCACCTGTCTCTGGCTTGATTCTCAGCACCCTAACCAACATCAGATGTGGCCCTAGAGACCCAACAACCATTGCCCCCATTGCTCTGGTGGTTCTAATCAGTGCCACAACCTCAAGCTCTAGCATGAGCCAACAGCCAGGCTAAAAAACTCTAGGAGTGGTCATCAGGAACCCCTGAACATTCACTGGTAAGTCAAATACAAAGAAGGAGTAGAAGTTATGAGAAAGTATTTTTAAATACAGTAGCATTTGATGATATCAATGCATATCAGTTGTTGGAAGGGTTCCAAACAATTAATTCTTCCATCTTATTATAGTTCTCCTAATTGCAGCAAGGTGATATTTTTTATCTTACTACCATTTTTTTCCTTTCCATTTCTTTTTGTTGGTGGTGGTGGCAGAGGATTTTTTATGCCATACCTTGCTCCTGACCATACTCAGAGATAATTCAAAGAGGACTATGGAGTGCCATGGATTAAGCTAAGGTTAGACACATACAAGGCCAGTGCTTTAACGTCTGTACTACATCTCTGACTCTACTGGCCAATATTTCTTTCGAATTATCATAGAATAAAATCTGCCCCCAAAAGTTTATAACTAGAATGCCTGTCTAAAGCTGAGTATACTAGTCCCAGCCTCCCACCTTAGATAGTAATTTTTGTTGTTGTTTTTTGTTTGTTTTGTGCTACAGAAGGATGTGCTCAGAGCTTATTCCTGGCTGTGTGCTCAGGGATCATTTCTGACAGTGCTCAGGGATATGTACCATAAAGAATTGAACCCAGGTCAGATGCATGCAAAACAAGTATCTTATCTGCTGTACTCTCTCTCTCCAGACCCCTTGAATAGTTTAATATTTAATATTTATATATAAAGTATAATATTTAATATTTACATCTGTACTAGATGGAAAGCAGAACCATGCCTCTCTATTGGTGCTATTTTCCTTCCACTAAGTGCTTACGTGAAACTTGCTCTTTGAATGAATGGGGAAAAGGGAAGAAAAAGAAGGAAGTAATTCAAGCAGTAAGCACTAGATCCCAGAAAGGAAACAGAAATAGGTACTGTGCTTTCACCTTTAAAGCCCTTCTTGCAGGTACACTTGTAGCCATTCACTAGATTCTTACAAGTTCCTCCATTCTGGCACGGATTGGACTGACACTCATTTTTATCCACTTCACAGTTCACACCCATCCAACCTGCATCACAGACACATTTGTACCTGAAAGAAGATAGAATTACTTATTAGGGAGGGGGTCTCAATGCACCATGTTGAAATAGACAAGGTAAGGGAGTAAGAGACAGAAGCTCAAGCTCGTGTTCAACTGATCTCTTTTGTACTCTTCCATGTACCTTGTTGAATCCACATGCCCAAGTTGTGAATCACAGAGTCCTTAAAAAAATATCCAGTAAAGAGACCTACACAGTATTTACCTGGTTCACAAAGGTGTTAGAAAAATAAATCAATATAATGAGCATTAATAGGTAAATAGTGGCTGGTAAAAATGGATTGGCCATTCTGAAAGACTTGACATGGATAAGGCCAGTCTCTTTTCTGTTATATAAAAAAGCAAAGTAAGCTGAGCACACCAACAATGTTGGAACAGTACCTCTAGAATCTTAAAGACTCTGTCCTAGGCCTTGTCCTAGGACCGCGCAAGTACCAAGATTGCTTGCTACAGTGGCCTTATTTTCTCATCCACAACCGAGAAAAAAGGCTCCTGACACCACAAAAACAAAA
>PVKC010052089.1:0-10320 GCA_004027635.1 Crocidura indochinensis | reverse complement strand
GGCAGTTGTTAGTGTCCGAGCAGCAGTAAGGATGTTCCGGATGGGATTTCTTTCCTGTAGCTGTCATGAAGAATTGTGTTGTTTCTATGTCTGGGATCCAGGGTTCAAGGCTGGACAGATGGTGTCTAATAAACTGGGGTCCAAGTTGAATTCACGTGGCACATTTTCAAGGTGGGAGATGTCCCTGTATTGTAAACAAGTATGAGTTCTTATCCCTAGTAGATAAGAACTCACTTTAATACATAAGATTTCCCCTTTATTTAGTGTGTCTTTGCAGGGGGAAATGGCGCTACATTATATTGCCGGTGCATTTGGGGGTGGAAAAAGAAGAAAATGGAAACAGGTCACACACACCCAAAAAAGATAAAAATAGAAGTAAAATATATGTGCTCACATATATATATATATATATATATACATATGTATATATATATAAGGATTTTAAAAAATAAAATAACAAAGTAATTAAAGGGACAAAATGATGCTATGATAATATAGACTATCTTAAATTTGGGTAAAGCAGGTAAAGAGGTAGTGCAATACAGGTCTTATACTTATGATGGAAGGATAGGTTTCCCCATTGTCTTTTGAGATTTTTGTGGTGTGTGGATTCCCAGGCACCTTTTCATCACACACCCTGAACTTCTTGAGATTGGCAAAAGTTTTGTGGCAGGGAGGTATTGGGAAGAGTTCTTGCGTCCTCAAACTACGGCCCCCGGGTCATGTACTGTATTTGTTCCCATTTTGTTTCTTCACTTCAAAATAAGATATATGCAGTGTGCATAGGAATTTGTTCATAGTTTTTGTTTTTACAATAGTCCTGCCTCCAACGATCTGAGGGACAGTGAACTGGCCCCCTGTTTAAAAAGTTTGAGGACCCCAATCCATATTAGGTAGAGTTGGTAAGGAGGGCTGCACAGCTTGAGTCAGCAGGGGAGTTGGTTGCCTTTTCTTGCCAGGGACGAGGTGTGGGTTTAACTGGTGACCCTTCGGTTGGGTGCTGGGTACTGGTTCGTTGGGGTAGGAGGTCAGTCTTGATGCCTAATAGATTGAGAACTGAGGGTGAAGGGTTTAAATAAGGTGGAAAATCTGTATGGGATTGAGAACTGAAGGGATAATTGGATTTCCAAAGGGGGGAAAGGGGAAAGCATATGGAAGGGACAGGAAAGAAGAAAAGAGAAAATACATTAAAAAGAAAAAGAGAAGAAGAAAGAAGAAAAAAGAAAGTAGTGAGAAGAGAGGAGGAAAGGGCAAGGGAATGCTAGTTTGCTTGAATGTGTTCGATGAGTAGGGCCTGTAGAATGAGTCTGTAGGTCACAGTCACTGCTTCGATGTTCTGGCTGGTCACATGTTTCAAGTCCTAAAAGGAGGTATACCTAGAATAAAGTGTATGTTAAAGAGTTTTCTTGGGACATTCTCGTAGTGCAAGTTGGGTATGTTATCTCGTGTGACTGGGCCCCGAGATGCCATCTTAGTTTGTCCACACTTTGTATCCAAGAACACCTGTGGACAGAAAAGCTGAGAGGTTATTTTAAATATAGTAAGATTAAGGCATTAACATATTGTTATGGGACGCTTTCAGTGATTTCCCATGGTATTCTTTAACTGTAATCCTGTATAAGATCCCTAAGGGATTATTATGGACCTTTGTAGTACAAGGCTGGTTACATACCTGTTCTCTCTATGCTGCTGTTTCTCCTGTTGCTGGTTTCTTTGTGGTATAATGTGTAGTCAAGAGTTTCTGTTGTTCTTCTTTCATGTGTTTTGGGCACTGCACCCTGGTATATGTTGACTGTTACAGTGTTTGCAGTTTCTACCCTGTTAAACCCCGTTATTTGATTGTTGAGTATTAGTTGTATATAAGGTGTATGTTCTAGGTATTTCAGAATAGTGCTATCATTCTGTGTTTGTCTTTCGTCTTCTGACTTACTTCGTTTAACATAATATGTTCTAGATCCATCCACGTTGCTGCAAAGTCCATGATTGTATCATTTCTGACTGCCATGTAGTATTCCATTGTGAATAGATACCACATCTTAATGATCCACTCATCTGTTGTTGGACATCGAGGTTGGTTCCAGGACTTGGCTATTATACTGAGTGACAGCTATAACTCTTACTAAATATTCTCTTATACAGTGACAGTTTCCCCCACTTTTTATCTTTTCTTCTCTTTATGAGCTGTTCAATAAGGAATTTTGGTGAAAGAGTCCCTCAGTTTAATGCTTATGTTTGAACCATGTCTTGGGGATTGCTGGACTTGTTCTTGTGGCCCCCCATATAGGCCGATAATACCACGTGTCATTGTTCCTTGTTTGCATAGGCACATTAAAATGGGAAAATACTATATATACAAATAAGTTCTTATCTAATAGAGATAGGAACACACAACTCTTTTAGTGCAATGGGTCCTTACACCCTGAACATTGACATAATGACCTGGCACAGGCCTCAGAAGAATGGGCATTCTCCATTCACCCCTGAACTAGGGAAACTATCTTAAGAAACATCCAAGGTCGTTTATAACATCATCTGGAAGCAGTCCTCTACCAAGGAAGACCCTACCACTGCTCTGACATTGACCTGCTCAAAAGAGACCTCCCTCAACACTAAGAAGATGTGACAACAACGACTGCTTATAGGACAGGGCTCTCTGCATTGCCCTTTATTTGTGAGGTGAATCTAGAGGATGCTCCACACCATCCTGACTTCAATTTAGGATATGCAGATTTCAGAATCTTTAATACAAAAACATGATACCAACAGAGATTGTGAAAAATAAAAGTGTATTGGCACTACAGACAATGACTTGGATTGGAGAAACTAGTTTGCCTGGAGCCTAGATTTGGTCTTATGCCAGGAAACTTCAGGGGTAGCGTCTCCTTGTATTTAGACCAAGGCTTTTCCTTTCCATGCCCCTCCTCATATTTTGGTGGGCCTATGCAAACAATAATTTCCACTCTAACACCATTTTTATGGTGCTCCTTTGATAATAATCCTTAAAAAAACCCACTTAAACTTTTGAGGTTAACTTAAACTAATATGCATGTGCAAGGGAATGTAAAAAATACTATGCCCTCAATGTTTAAGGAGTTACATAAATTTTATGGCCTTATATTGCTTTGTATAAATCTAATAAATGTTATAATGTACTACAATCTGGGAACTTGAGGGATAAAGTAATTGTACATGGGTTCTGTTTTATTTTTCTTAAGTTCTTTGGCTGAAAGTTCAAAATTAAGATATCAGCAAGGGTATTTCTTCTGAGAATTCTGTTTATGGGTGATTGTCCTGCTACTGTAACTTTACCTTGCCCTCTTTCTTTGCATCTTTGTTCTCATAATAAAAAAACATTAGATAAAGATTTATATCCAGGATATACAAACTACTTACAAATTTTAATCCCACAAAATCTAAATATCCCATCAAAAATGGGGAAAGAAAATGAGCAGACACTTCTCTAAGGAAGACAAACAGATGGCCAACAGGCACATGAAAAAATGCTCACTATCACCTGTTGTTTTAATATATTGAGAATGATCACATGTATTGAACTGGCGGGTCTGAAGGTTGTAGGTTGATGGTGGAGAAATTCACAAAGCAGTCAGATGAAGTTCCAGGAGTCAGCCAGATATATTTCACAGTCCTAACTGCCATGTAAATTTCCTCACAGGCTTCTATGCTAAACCTTTTTCTAACAGCTACTTCTTTGCCCCTTCTCGCTGCCTCTGTCTCCATTTCAGCTGCTCTTCGTGTTTCTTTGCTGACTGACTCCTCTTTGCTGATTCTCTCTGCTGGTTCTCCTTGTTGTTTCTCTCTGCTGATTCTCCTTGTTGATTCTCTCTGCTGATTCTGATTCTCCCTTCTCTCTCTAACTCCTCTTCTTATTCCCTCTTTCCCCAGAAGCAGTCTCCTCTTTCAGAACATTCCAGGTGTGAGTGATTCTGATCATTCAGGTGGGACAAACAAGAAATTGGGGGAGGGAATACCCATTATCACCTATAATTAGAGAATCCAAATCAAGGCAACAATGATATAATCTTAAACCAGTGAGGATGGTACGTATCAAAAATATTGGAAACTACTTGTGTTGGCACGAATGTGATAAGAAAGAAACTCTCATGTACTGATGGTGGGAGTGCTGCCTGTTCCAAATCCCATGGAAAACAATATCGAGGGTTCTTGGTACTAAACTAAGAATCAGACTGCCATATGACCCAAATCCTGATTTAGGGTATCTATTCGCAAGACAGAAAAATATAGGTCAAAAAAATTGTCTGCATACTGCTATCACTACAGCACTTAGTACAATAGCTAGGAGTTGCAATCAACCTAGATGTCCAACAACAAATAAATGGATCATGAAGATTTGGTACATACATACATTGGAGCACTACTTAGCTATAAGGAATGATGCAGTCATGCAGTTTGCTGCATTCAGGGGTTGAACTGAAAGATTTTATGTTAAATAAAACCAGAAGAAGGATAAATATAGATTGATATCTCTTATCTGTGGTATTTAAAATAACTTTATGAAGAAATGCAATGGTTTAAATGGGAGTTTCTCAAACACTCATCCTCAGAGTATAGCAAGGAAAAGGAAATAAATCAAATGGAGGAGGTTAAATACAAATATAAAAGGATGGGACAGTGTCCAAGGTGTCTCAGGTGCATTGGTGGTATTAAAAAAGGACAGAAGTAGATATCTCTGCCCAAATCAACAACAATGAGATATTGAGATCTAAACTTTTATGCGGGGAAACACCTGACACTGCTCAGGGGTTACTCCTGCTCTATACTCAGAAATCGCTTCTGGCAGGCTTACGGGACCATATGGGATGGTAGGGATGGAACCTGGTTTGGCTGTGTGCAAGACAAATGCCCTAGCCACTGTGGTCTTAGATCACTCAGACCTAAGACCTAAGCTTTAACAATCAAAATGTAAAGTGGGTATGTTATGGTGGCAAACTGGGGGCAGGGATGTTGGCATGGGAAATGCTCTGGGAACATTGGTAGAGGGAGGTCAGTACTGGTAGTGGAATTGCCTTGAAACATTGTATGAAACACAGCTATAGAGAACTTTGTAAATTACAATGGTTTTAATAAAATTTTAAAATGTTCAGGGGCCGGAGTGGTGGTGCAAGTAGGAGGGAGCTTTCCTTGCACATGCCAGCCTAGAATGAATCCCCTGGCATCCCATATGGTCCCCCAAGCCAGGAGCTATTTCTGAGTGCATATCCAGGAGTAACCCCTGAGAATCACCAGGTGTGGATCCCTAAAAAACAAAATAAAGTCCAGTAATACTATAATATTTATATGTGTCAGCCTCCAGTTCTAACAAAAAATGCAATACATAAATCTAACAAACCAGTATTAATCAAATTAGTATTAATACTAGATTTCAAGACTATAAAATATAATTAACTATTAGAATAAAATAAAATATAGTATTACATTGCCAATAAAACAATATTCTAAATATACTCAAGAATGTAGTTTGAATTTCATTTGTTAAATTAAATTACTTTCCTCTTAGTGATTAAGAACTTTGGTGTTTGCTTGGATGATTTTCCTCAAGCCTTTGATTTTGAGTCTACGTTTGTTCTGACTGCTCAGGTGTGTTTATTGTAGGCAGCAGAAAGTTGGATTCATTTTTTTGATCCAGTTAGCCACTCTATGTCTCTTAACTGGTGCATTTAGTCCATTGTCATTGAGGGAGATGTTTGTCATGGGATTTATAAGTTTGGTGTGTCTGTTGGTCTATCTTGTCTTAAAGTTTTGCATCTGTAATGTTTCTGAGCTGTTGCTTATCTGTGAAGCTTTGTATCCTTCCTTCAAACCTGAACCTAAGTCGAGTTGGGTGCAGTATTCTAGATGAAACCTTCATTTCATTCAGTCTCTTCACAATTATCCCACCATAGTCTTCTGGCCTTGAGAGTTCCTTGTGACATATCTGCTGTAAATATTAAGAATGCTTCTTTGAATGTAATTTCCCTTTTGATATTGCTACTTTCAGTATTCTATATCTATCTGTAGAATTCATCATTGTGACTAAAAAGTGTCTTGGGGTGTTTTTCTTTGGGTCTCTTTTAGCTGGTACTCTTCAGACATGCAGGATTTGATTTCATGCAGTCTTTAGCTTTGAGAATTTCTCTGTGATGATGTCTTTGGGTGTTGATTTTTCCTGGGAATCCCCTTCCTGGGCCTCTGGGACTCCAATGATTCTTATGTTGTTTCTGTTGAGTTTATCAAAGTCTTCTATTTTCATGTGTTCACGTTTTTTGAGTACTTTTTCCATGGTCTGATCATTTGTCTTAAGGTTCTTTTCCAATCTCTTCTGCTGTATGGAATTCTTCTGCATTTCATCTTTCAGTTCATTGAATCTGTCCTTGGCTTCTGTTACCCTGTTGGAGAAGCTTTCCATTGAGGTTTTCAGTTCAGCTACCATGTTTTTCAGATCTGTTATTTCAGTTTGAAGTTTTCTGATTTCTATCTTTGTGTTTTGTTCAGCTAGAGCTATGTTTTATTTGATTTCCATGAGGATCCTCCATATTTTTATTCTAAACTTCTTATCTGAGAGACTAATCAGATGGTTGGTATTTCTTTGGGTCATCAGAGCTATCATCTTCATTCTCTGTGCATGGTGTTTGTCTGTTAGGTCTTAATAGTCTCCGACCTGTACCATATTCAAGAGCCATTATCACAGGTCCTAAAGTGGTGGGCATCAGCAAATTCTCTGTAGTCAGTTATACTTTCTGTCATCAGTGAAGATGGGGAGAAAATAAGGCAAACAACCATTAGCTTAATCCCTCAGTATCGTCCAGGGAGTCTGACTCATAAGACTCACCCCAGCCAAGGAAAAATAATAGAAAACCAATGGAAAAAGCACATAGAAATTCACTGAATTGGGGCTAAAGTGTTAGCACAGTGGTAAGGCCTTTGGCTTACATTCAGCCAACCCAGGACAGACTAGAGTTTCATCCCCAGCATTCCACATGGTCTCCTGAGAATGCCAGGAGTGATTTATGAGCACAGATATGGGAGTAACCCCTGAGTGCCATAGTTATGATCCAAATCTCACCCCCTCAAAAAAAAAAAAAAGAGAGAGAGAGAGAAGAGAGAAATTCACTGATTTCAGTGGAAAAACAAACAAACAAAAAACAAAACCGACAATATCTTATCATCAATGACACTACAAATACCAACCAGGTCAGTAAATTCAGAGGCAGTGACTGATGACTATACTTAATTAACTCAAAGAAACGATGGCACTAGTAGTCAGAAAAGCACAAGAAAGTATAAGTCAGAATGCCAAAACTGCTACAATAAAAAATGACAGAACTGAAGAACATGCTAGGTGATTTAAAAAAAAATGCAGTACAATCTCTAGTAGAATAATAGCAACTGAGCTAAAGATTAAGTAGTTCCAAAATGAAAAGAATAAATCTGCTAGGAAACATTAGAAGGTGAAAAACGCTATTAAAATAAAGGAAATGAACAGCATACTAGAGAACTATAAGATGAGTTAAAGAGAAACAACATAATAATTGAAATTTCCCCCACCCCAAATAATTGGATTTCTTGAAGAATAGGAGGTAAGTTTGATGAAGAAATAATAGTTCAAAATTAGGGGTCAGAGTGATAGCACAGCGGTAGGGCCTTTGCTTTGCACGTGGCTGACCCAGGATGGACCTGGTTTCAATCCTAGGCGTCTCAGATGGTCCTCCAAAGCCAAGAGTGATTTCTGAGCACATAGCAAGGAGTAAACCCTAAGTGTCACTGGGTGTGGCCAAAAAAACAAAAAAATTAAATTAAATTAAAAATAATTTCCAAGAGTTGAGAAATACAAATACGGAGACCCTAGAAGTCTGCCAGTGAAAATAGATTCAAGTAGGAAAATTCCAATATATATTGTACTCAAAATTACAAAATCCAAGGATTGAGATAATGCATTAAAAATAGATGAAAAATAAACTTACAAAAAGAAAAACCCATGAGATTTATAAATATATAAATAATAAGACTAAGACTGACACAGAAAAGGATGGAGTGATATAGTTAAAAATAACTCAAAGAAATTAACACCTGTCTAAGAATATTCTATCTTGCTAGATTAGTGTTTGAATATGAAGGAATGATTCTAAGCTCTATGAACAGGAAACAGCATAAGGAATTCATAGCCTTGAAACTGATTCTGAAAGAAGCATTATAAAAGTTTCTTTAATGAATAGGACAAACTTCCCAACACGTGGTATTAAATATGGCCATGTATATTCTGTACCAGATTACAAACACCCTTCACATAAGCAAATGTTTGGTAGGCAAATCAAGTCATGAATCAATGAAGCATATTTTGTCATATGTATTTGGTTTCTGGTTGTACTTTACCAACGATATTCATCCATATCTATTTCAATATTACCTTCTTGTTTAAAACCAGTAAGTTTTGAAGTGATTTGTATGACATCAATGAACATAATGAAGGACATAAAATAATATAAATACTATAAAATGAATAATGGGGACACAATATACGGAACAATAACTGTAATTAAGAACATTGTATTGATATCTTAAAGTTACTGAAAGTAATTCTTTTACTTTTCTTTTCATTTTTATTAAAAGATCCCTGGGCAGGAAAATGCATATCACCATTACTTCTGGCAAACCTGTGCTAATAGAAAGAGAGCTAAGATTATTAATCCAACTTTCTTTCAGAAGGATGCAAAGGAGAGTGAATCTGGCTAAAAATGAATTCAGAGACAAAGAAACAAATATCTAACCAACCCCCACAAAACCACAAAACTTGAATCATGATGTTTTCAGGTGACTGACAATTGGACCCTCTCCATCTTCCTCTCCTTCAGTTCCTTTCAAGGAACAACAAACTACCAAGTACATAGAGAGCTACAAAATGAGAATTTTGGAATGAGTAGGGGTAGTGATAGGCCACAGAAGTAGAAGAGAGCATGGAACTTGCTCTTTGGGTTACTCCTTTTCCTCCATACACTGGTAGCTCTGTAATCAATAGTAATGTTCAATTTCCTCTTCATTATTGCCTTTCCTTTCTCTGTCAAGAACATTTCAAACTAAAACCACAAGCCATCTGCAGGACAATGAAATGAAAGGCCACTTAGGTTCCCAAAATTTTGTTTGGGTGCTGAGATGATAGTGGATTTAGTCACACCCATATTTGCTCTGGGCTACTCCTGTGCCCAGTGATCACTCCCTGGAAATTCTTGGAGCAGGAGGCATATTTGTTACTGGGAAATGAACTGGAATTGATAGTAGACAAGTGAAGTATATGACACCTAGCCTCTGTATATCCCTTTGATCCTGGATCACTCAATTTTAAGGAAAGTAGAGACTCAAACTTTATAGTCTATAGAATGGCATACATTATTTTGATAATTAGGTAAAAAGTTATGCACATTTTCACCTTTGTTACTCTGCTAAGTTTCCTAGTGTTTGAAAATGTGCCATCAAGTGAAAGTTGGTGTCTTAAAATCAGTGATATTTATCTGGTGCGGTTCCATATCTTTCTATATATATTTGTATTCTCAAGGTTTCTTAGAATTTCTTTCCAATCCACTATAATCTATTTATTTTCAAATATGTGTTTTTTGTTTTTTTTATTGATGGGCATAAAAGGTTTTCATTATAAAACAACTATTTGCTCTTCGAGTTGTGGACATAACTCCAGGGAGGCGCATCTACCTCATATGCCTGAGGCCCTGAGTTTCAAGCCTTGGTATCACAAACAAAAACAAAATAGCATCATCAACAAAAACTAGATCAACTACCCACTCCACTTCTCCTCCTCGCCTGTCCCTAGTAACCAAAACTAAACAAATAAAAACAAAACAAAAATTGTTTGCTTTTATTGTGACAGAAAGATGAGTGCCAAATAAAATAAGGAAAGCATGATGATGGAAAGAAAATGTGCAGATGAAAATGAAAAACAACAGTAAAAATGAAGTATGATTAGGAAAACAAGGCCAAAAGCACTGAATTATGTGTAGAAACACATAAATAATGGACAAAATTACATAAAAATGGTAGCAAGAAAAAATTAAAGAATGGAGAAAACTGCAGTCTTTAGCATTGTTCTTGGCCTATTTTATTTTTTATGAAAGAGCAAATGTAGGCATGGGATCATCGTTAAACGATTAAAATTGTATGTAATATTATATTAAAATAGTGTGGGTTTCATAGTACTTATCAGAATTGTAAAGTTGATCGGAGAAGTTTTTATAAAATATTGCTAAAAATGTGTGACATTCTATGGGAGAGGTGTCAAAGCAGCATGATAACAGCAAG
>PVKC010052088.1:0-10309 GCA_004027635.1 Crocidura indochinensis | reverse complement strand
TCTTTTTAGATAACAATACTTGAGTAATCCCAAACTAGATGCTGGCATAAATCTGGATGTTTAAGATCATTCTAATGATCTCAAAGGTGGAAATGAGAATCATGCTATTGAAAACTAAAAGAAAGGCCACTCTTGTTAAAAAGTAGGAAAGAGTTTAGCTGATTTGTATTCCTGACCTCATATTTAGTGGAAGGAAATTATGATCCAAGGAAATTAGACATGTAACAGAACAATTTTCTAAGTAACATATTGAAGGAATAGCCTTTTACTATCTCTTTTAAATGCTTAGAATAAAAAATGGGGAAAAGTTAACTAATGAAATGTAAAATTTTTAAATAATAGGAAGAAACTTTTAAGCTGGAAAGTTTTCAGCTTTTGATACTGAGAGAAATAATAAAATGTGCAGGAGAACACTTAAATGTGACTGGGTAAATGATTAGAGACTGATTCCTCTTTGAAATGATTAAATTCTCTGAACAGAATCCAGGACCAAAGTAATGGAACAATGGCCCCAAAGATCTCTTAGAGATCTTGGCACTACCACTGAAGTTTCAGGACTAGAATAAGATCCTGCTAGGCAGAATGATAACAAAGAGAGGGCACTGCTGCCTAGGGCTGCCTTATTTATACAACTGACAAAGATCCTAGTTGATTGGAAATTGCACTCTCTTCAGCTGCCGAAACTTCAGTGCCAGCATCAACAGTGCCTGTGTGATGACCCTCCTTCAGAAAACACAATTGAAATTTTGGATGACAGCAATGTAATACCTTGTTTGGAGGAGTAAAGAGAGCAGAAGGGTCACTGAAGAAAAGCACTATTAGTACAGAGTTTCTTTGAGTTACAGCTCACTCCAGGAGACCAATGGGCTAGCCTTTGAGAATTATGGTCTGACCTCTACCCAGAAGAATCCTATGGCAAGCTAGCCAAGGCCACCCCAACCCATCCTGTCTTTTGAACTTCAAAGTTTTGGACTTACTAACAAGACATTTCCTGTTACTTTTTTGATCCCTCCCATTTGGAATAGCATATTTGTTTTATGATTGCCCCATTATTATTTTAGAATCACATAATATATAAACTTGACTTTAGAAATTCATAGTTGGCAAAAATGTTGCCTTCATATGAAAGACACCTTGAATCTCACCCAAATATAACTAATGAATTTATATGAAACGTTGGACTTTTAGACTTTTGATTTAAGTATATAAAGGGTTAAGATTTTGGAAGCTGTTGGGAGTCAAGAGAAATAGTACAAGGGTTAAGGCATTTGCCTTGCATATAGCCAGCCTGAGTTTGATCCTCAGCAATGTATGTTTCCCCACAATAGGAGCAAAAACTGGTCATAGAGCAAGGAGTGACCCAAACCACATCCATAAAAAATAATAAAATACATAGAAAAAAAACTTTGAAAGGTGGTAAGGGTGGAATGCTATGTCTGAATACCAAAATTCTATCTGAAGTTCTTTTTTTTTAAATTAATATATTTATTTAAACACCTTAATTACAAACATGATTGTGCTGGGGTTTCAGTCTTCTAATGCAGAAAGGTGATATTAAAAGATAGGACACGGGCTTGTATCTTTCTAGAGCCTTTATAAATGGATAAGTCTTTATCTTAAGATAGCTCAGTGTGCTTTAACATGTAAGGACACAGAAAGTATTGTGTATGAGCCAGGAAGATGGCCTACACCGCCATGCTGTGTTTTCATAACGAATCTCAATCCTCTAAATTGGTAAGAACTTAATTTTAATGGTTGACATGCTACCTACTCTGTGGTATTTTGTGATAAAAAAATTCTACTGAAGTTGTATATGGGGATGCTTCCATTTGTTCTTTCTTTAAAAAAGTGGTTATGGAATATGTACTAGTACAGTTTAGTCAACTTGCAACATACTGGATGCAAGGTGATGAGAGATTGAGGAAATATATCTGTCAGAAAACCTGGAAATTGTGAATCTTGCCTTACATATTATAAAATATGTGATTCCATCTATGTCATTTAGAATGACAGGTGTCATTTTAGGAAAGAGAAGAAGAGAAGAAACAATCAACAAGAGGAGGAGGTCAGAAGAAACAAATGAGTGATCCTACCCCTCTGAAGGCTTTTGGAGGTACCCAGTTTGGCACAAACCTCGACTTCATAATGGTGAGAAGACACATTTATGCTGTTTTTTAGGCTTCCCGTTTGTGCTAATTGATTATAGCTGTCACAGGACATTTTGAGGATTTGCCCTCTTGGAACTGAGATGTATGAGACAGGGAGAAGAGTGAGAGAGAGAGAGAGAGAGAGAGAGAGAGAGAGAGAGATGAGAGTGATGGCATAAGAGAACAGCATAAGAGCACTATTGGGCTAAAGAATTGGAAAAGTATTTCTACTTCAGTTGCACAAGAGTGGAGTGACCCTTCTCTTTCTACTTGTGTCTCTATTGTTAAGTTTCAGGGGATACTCATTTTATCTTCCAAGATCACTCCTCCAAGTGCAACTTGTTCATGTCCAAACTTCATGCCTTTGATGCCTAAATCTGCTATTTAGATTAGTAAAGCAGGGCCCCACAAATGATATCAAACACTGAAAATCCAGTCAAATATGTTTGTTTGTGTGTGTGTGAGAGAGAGAGACAGAGAGAGACACAGAGATAGAGAGAGAAAGAGACCCTGCAGATCCCAGCAACTAAAACTGCCTGTCAAAGGGAAAGGCAGCACCCTGCTGATTCTAATACATGGTGATTTTGCAGCATACTGTTAATTAAGATGTTCCTTGGTGTTTAGGAGACTGAGATAGATATTGACAGACAGGCTTAGCTGGTCCCAGCTTAAATTTCTGAAAGTTTGTCAGTCTAAGTCTTGAAAAAGTTACCTTTATAAAGACAAATTCTATTAACTTTGGGGGCTTATGCATAGGTAAGGTAGTAATAGGAGCCTCTTCATAACACTTTTACATTCCCTGGCATGGCAATTTGTCTCTTTAAAGTATTCTTTTTAAGGACATATGCTGCAAAATAGACAGAAAATGTGGTGAATATGAATACGTGTAAATACCAGTCCGACATTTTTTAAGGATGCCATTTATTCTGAAGTGTGTAAGAATTACTTTAAAGCCATTAGTGTCTGGAGTTCTCAGAAAGGCAGAGACACATTTTACAAATACACTCTACTTATCAGACTTTAATCATCTTAAAGGCAGATCTTCTTTCCAGTATAAAAGAAACAAAAGATATGGCTTTTGGCCTGATAAATCATAACATCTTGAAAAGTTCGAATCAGGATCTTAGTTCAATTTTGAGGCATTCAGTTGTAACTTATTCGGCTTAGGGAAGCAAATATGTGATACTAATGAGTATTATAGGTCCTCCAGGAATAAATAAACTCTTAAATAGCACTGTTTTTTGACTATAGGTTAGTTAAACTTTTGCCCTGGAGTCAGAGCCCAAGTAGAAGTTTTTTTTTTTCCTTTTTTCTTCTGCGCAACCTCAAATCATGTGTCCAGAAACTTTGCTTTGTGTTTTGTTCTTTATGTCACTATGAATGACACTGAGCAAGGATAAATATTAAATCAAGTATCCACTGTCAAAGCTTTTAAGGGAATGATGAAAATCTGCCAGCCTTTAAGAGCAAACTTCTCTTCACGAAAGAGTGATTTAAAACAAGAAAGACAATCATGGAAATGCCATTTGCATTCGATTCCCAGTAGTTTTCATAGACTTCCATCACTTTTCTAGTGCCATACTTTCCATATATTTCAGAGAAAGTCAATAGCAATCTTGATGAACATCTCGTCCTATGAAAACTTACTGAGAATTATTTTTACCAGCTTAACACACTTCTGTCTTTGCATGATCTCTGAGAAATTGCAGTCTGATGGCAGTTGATTCTAATTGTGGATGGGAAAGTGAGTTTGGAAGGAAAAGAACACTTGCTGGAAAGAGACTTTTGCTGATTCTGGGAATTGGCCTAATTTGAAGAAGCACTTGCTTCCTAAAATGGAATAGCATTCTTTTTCCTTCCCTCCTTCTATCCCTCTCCATCTTCCCCCACCTCTCTCTATTTTCTCTTATTCATATTCCTATCTCTCTCACAGACAAACACACACATGCATATATACATGCAAGACACCATGTAAAAAGAAAAAAACTCTTTGCCCATCAATTTTAGAGTTGAAATACATAAGGAATTTTGATTCATCACACAAAGAACAGGAAGGTATAAGACAGAGAGGACAGGAAACAAAGTGGGGGGTAAAGAAAAGGAACAGACACTGTATTCTAGGACTGTCCCAATGACATTTTTTCATTCATTTGAACATAAACCTGGAATTAATTTTAGTTCCTGCAGTCAAAGGAAATGATCACTGGATAGTTTCAGGCATTAATTTTATCTTCCTTAAGTTTGACTCGTAGAGTAAATAGAAAATATCATTAAGACTCAACAACATGTTAGATGTAACAATTCTGTGCTGCCTATAAATCTGAACTCTCTGCTCACTACTCTGTGTGAAACCATACTCTTGTCACCAAGAAATCTTGAGATGATAATTAAAGGAGACTCTATTGCTCTGTTGGTATGCTAAAGCACTTGAAAATATGTGACACATAATATGATCATGGAAATAAAGAAAATTGTAATTACTTCAACACATGTTGATATACTAATCTGAAAGAATATCTAAGGATTAACTGATTAATCCTTGGGAAACACGTAGAACAGAATCTGGCACCTGGACATGTTCCATAATATTAACTATTATTATTATTCTTACTAAAGCTTTCTTCCCATGTCAGAAATATTATTTTACCTTAGAAACTGTGTGTTTATGGGTATTAGAGTAAACCAGAAAAACAAGTTGAATTTCAAAGGAATATGAATGGTAAAGTGCTTTTAGAAGACAAATTAAATGTTTTCCTCAGATTAAAAGCTGAAGTTTGTGTGTGTTCTGCTCTCATTTCTAGTCTATGTTCAGCGAATGAATCTTAGAGACACAGTGAAAATGATAAAAGCTCTGGAGTCAGACTCAGACTGACACTCTGCTGTGTTCTTTGTGGTTGGAATAATTACTTTGGGGGGAATCCTCACTAGCATCACCAACTACAAAATTACCTTTGTAGTTGGATGAAAGATAACAAATTTTCTTTAAAAAAGTTTAATTTTAAAATGAACTCATCTTAATCTGTGATGACATAGCATGCATTTTTGTTTGTTTGTTTTGCTTTTTGGATCATACCTGACAGTGCTCTGCATTGAAGAATAATTTTTCATAAAAAAAAAGAATAGTTCAGGGGACCATATGTGATACCGAAGTTTGAATATTCAATACAGGTCGGTGGTATGCAAAGCAAGCATCCTACCTACTGGCCCCCAACATAGGCAGTTTATATTCTAAGGAAAATTAGTGTGTCATGTACCTTGGTAGTAATCATCAAATACATGACTGGAAATCTTAAGTTTCTCTAGTATCCATAATAAATCTATTGTTCTGTGGTTTATTTTTCCACAAATGAGGGTATTTTTTTGTTTGTTTGTTTTACTCCTTTACTTCTCTTATTTTCCCCTCAAAGGAAGACTTCGAGGATAGAAAGATGAACCATTTGAGATTACTGTATTTTTGGGTGCTGTAGAAATGGGGCACATTTTGATATGAAACGACCTCTGTTCTGAATATGTGAAAAGAGATATTGGAAGATAAAGGAGGAAACCATTAGAGCCACCTGAAGCAGTTGGGAAGGCTTCAGGGAAGAAGTTTTCTCTTGTACTAGGTCACAAGGAATGAGCAAAATTTCTTCCAGCAAAAAAGATGCCTACAGAGGAGGAATATATCTGGCAAAAAGGCAAAAAAAAGGCATCACACATAAACTAAGATCTGTAAATACCTATTTTCCTAGCAGATAGCTAAAAAGAAAGAAAAAAGATGAAAAGTCTCTAAAATGAATGGTTAGAATCAATGTACTTCAAGCAAATTAAACTGTTTAAAAACTTTACCTACAATATTTATCATTCTATTTATTGCTTACCATATTCCAGACTCAGTCCACACATTTTTGTTTTAACTCACTTAATCCTTATAATACTTTAAGAATGCTCCTATTATTAAACCTACTTGACAGATAAGAGAACTGAATCACAGAGATGTTAATACACTTGCCAAAAATTACATAGCTTGTATGTGGAAAACAGAGATTCGATCCAAGACAGTCTGGCTCCAGACACTAGTCTTTACATTGACTATAATCTAGTACCTCTATAGCAATGAATTGCAAGTAGAAATATCAAGGTTTTATTTCCAATGCTTTAAAATATTTTTTACACTACAAAATAGTCTAGGTGATTTTCTAAAAACAGACCTTTGCAGTTTCATAATCATTGCCAAAGTTTGTAGAATTCCATAGAAATAGAAAAAATATTTCAATATTGTAGGTATTCGGCATCTCATCTACCAAAATTATAAAGGAAATTGAGCTACCTTATTTCATATTAACCTCAACAGTCATTCATTTAACTAGTTGTGTATAAAAAAAAAAGAGATTTTGGTTTATGTTAAAAATTAACATTAAGGGGCTGGAGCAATAGCACAATAGGGTATTTGCCTTGCACAGGTCGACCTGATATGTACTCCAGGACCCCATTTGGTCCTCTGAGCCTGCCAGGAGTTATTTTTAAGTGCAGAGCTAGGAATAACCCCTGAACATCTCTGAATGTGTCCCCCAAACCCAACCCTCAAAATTAACATTAATAAAAATCAGGGGGAAGTTTGATGCAAGCATTCTCTTTCATTCAAATGTCTGATACTGTCCTTGATGAGAGTTTTCAAGTGCTCTTTCCTACATCATTAACTAGAGAATCTGTTTGACTAAAGAACCTTTGACAAAGGGTTTGTCAAAAGGTTGACTAAAGAACCTATGACTCTATTTAATATTATAACTATCAGCAATAGTTGTACTATTATTTACATTAGCACTAGTGTTGTTGAATGACTTGCTCTTGTTTTATGCTTACTGGGATCAAGGAGGCACTCACTTCTATGAATAGTCTTCCAAGCCAGCTGCCATCCTTCTGCAAGTGCCCGTGACTAGCATATTTGCAGACTTGCTGGGTTTTTCAATTTTTCGGGAGGAGTCACTCCTCTTCCTTTCACTTTCTTAATTATCCTAGCTTTCATTCCTTTCTCTTTCCCTCTATCCCTAATCACATTACCCACCAAAAATACTGGACTGTGCTTTTTGAACTGAAGAATAAATGGCTTGATTAAAAATGCTTGCTTTGACAGGCCCAGTGACTCAAAGAGAAAATCCTCTGTGGCCTTGGTGGCATCTTAGGTGGAACTCTGAGCTGTGCCCTGAACACTCAGAATCAGCATCAGCTCTCATCTCTTGATTAGTCCCTGGACCCAAGGATTCTAAGGAGGAGCCACACTTATCAGCTGTCAGTTGGGAGACAGTCTGTCCCTCCCAGGCACTGCCCCTGCCACACGGAGGTGACCAGACTGTAAAAATGAAATAGACTTCAGTGGGATGCCAGAAATTCATTTTCTCTCTCAGATGCTTTCATCTCACTCATTTCACTGTGCTTACAGACCCACGGGTTTCCTGAGGGCAGCCATGATTTAGATTTACAGTTCCCCAGGCAGTCTGATTCTAAGGAAAAGTTATAACACCTGTAATGCATTACTGTCTTCTAGAGGAGTAAAGAATATCAGAGGCTGAGGAGGTTGGCTACCCTAATAACTACAGACTCTCTCTGCATTGCAGCACTGAAAAATGCAAGCTGATTGGAAAAGCTTGAGCCTCTCTCATTATCTACCTGCACAAAAGTCCACAGTATAATCAGATGCTTGAAAATTTGGTCATAGTGATGGTGATCGGCTCTTATATCAACATTCTTCTAACCTCTCACCTGATATGAATGTTTACAGAGTGGCCACTGTAATAAATATGATTTCTTATTATTAAATTGATTTTATACTTTTTTATTTGTTTTGAGGCCACACCCAGCAGTGTTTAGGGTTTATGTCCGGCTTCGCTTTCAGGAATCACTCCTGGCAGACTCAAGGGACCATATGGGATTCCAAGTATTGAGCCCAGATCTACTGTGTGCAAAGCAAACATCTTAACTGCTGAACTAGCTCACCAGCTCCTGGTTTTATACTTTTTTGTCAGTTATTATCTAAGATACTAAAGGAAAGATAATTTAAGTTTTAACATTTCTATTTTAAAAAGTGTACTGAAATAACATTAGTTACAAGAATATATATTTTTATATGTTTTTGGAGTACAGCACATCATACTTATCATTGCCACAGTGTCCATAATATTTTAATCAAGGCTATTAATTTTTAAGATGTAAAGCTATTTGGAAAGTCTGATTACATGTTTGGGGCATATCTTATTGGGACTTTTTTCTTGAAAGAGCAAAAACTAACAGGTAAGATCTGCCACATTTTTGTGAACTCTGTTTTCTCATTTTTCTGTAAACACATCCCCAAACTTCCTTTGCATTTGAGCTATCTGAATGACTTGGTGATCCCATGTATATTCTTTTTCCCATGCTTGGATTGGTGGTGGTGGTGTGTATGGGGGACCATGAGTCTTTGAGGATTTGGGGACTCAGGACACAAAGCTGAATGACATCATAGAGCAAAAGCCTCACTTCTCCCTTATATTCCTTCAGTACACACTGCCCATTCTGTCTTACTCTTTGACATGAGTAAGAAATAAACCCTCATGTATCAAACCAATGAAACTTTAGCACTTTAAACTGCATTTTATCAATCAGTGCTACTTTTCCTCATTGACACATATTTCTTTTGGTAATTAATTTCTGTAATATTATACAAAATATTTGTAGTTTCAGTAAAGTCTTTGTGCATCATAAATGCTATTGCTTGTAATATCATACTATAAATATAATTTTCTGACAGGAGGTGATTCAGTAGATAAGGCATTTTCTTTGTATTATAATTACTTTAACCAACCCTAATTTATTCCCTAGCATATTATCTGTCCCATGTCACTGTCTAAAGTCATACCTGAATATAGAGTTAGAATTATCCCCCTGAATTCTCTCACTTTGTGCTACCCAGTGTGGACCAAAATGCTCTTTGTAAACCACCTCTTACACACATACATTTTTTTTAAATATATAACTTTAATTTTTTGTTTTACTTTTAAGTTTTATTTGGTCAGAAAAATATTCCAATTTAGTTATTTAAGTAGATAATTACTTGCTTATTCTTTAAAAAATAAAAAGGATATCTTATAGGTATAAACATACCTGTATTTTATTTTCAATATTATATAGATAGGTTACCTACCTATAACCATGACAAGCAATAGATTAGATTACAGAGACAAAAAATGAGAGTGAGTATGATAAATTAGGTTCCATTTTTTAATTTCAATTTTGAAAGTCAATAATTTGAAAAGAAATTAAGTAACATATATGATGTAAATTAATTTCAAATAAACTTTTAAAACTATGTTATTACTGCAACAAATGGAGACAGGCTGGAAGAAATGGGTGAAGGTTATTTTGGGTTGTAGGATAACATCGTATCTTTGGTGGTGGGTGCATTGTGAAATTCTATGAAATTCTATAGTATTGCTAACTAATGATATATTAATAATAATTTATAAGATTAATTTTAAGTAGTAAGTATTGTTAATGAAGTAAAATAAAGCAGTTCAATGTGCCAGATCAGAGGAAGGAAAGCATTCTAGAACGCTTTACCAACTGGACATAAAAGTACATTATGAGTTTAATAAGAATAATGTTTCTCTATAACAATTTGAATTTCAAGGTTTCTCTGCTCTGCAATGCTGCTTAAAGGAATATTTAACAAAATTATATATGGACTCTCCATGCAATTTATGTCAGGGAAATTTCTCTTTTGGTGTGAACTCTGGATGTCTTCTAAAGACTATGCTCAATGAGCCAGTTTTCAAATTCTGCCCTATCAAATAGACATAGCTACTGTAGAAACTCAAAATAACACCCAAAGAATAAAATAGCCCATTATAAATTCTAGATTAAGCTGTGGAAATAATGGGAAAAAAATAAGACTAACTGGGTCCAGGTTGAGCAAAAGGAGACTATTTTATGTTGGATAGGATGAGGATAATAAGCTAGAATAAAGGCATTTGATTATGTAGATTTTAGATTTTCTCAGTTTTCAACATTTGATAAAATGGAGTAAGTGACCAGAATCTTTAAATTTTTTTAATGCTTAATATATCATTTATTTAATCAAAAGAACACTATTAAAGCATACCCCTGAATTTACCTCAACATAAATAAAATATAATGTCTCATAATGGGGC
>PVKC010052087.1:0-10320 GCA_004027635.1 Crocidura indochinensis | reverse complement strand
GGATATTATAGAGGGAATTCCCTTGGCCTAGGAAATATAGGGTTTCTCCACCCCTGAAGTATTCTGTCATGGGATTAACTATACTCTCCTTGCATGATCATTTACTCTCCCCTTGTTGCTTTCGTGGTATATGGAAGATTTCTGCTTTGTCTTGGATGGTAAAATTAGACCTCTGTATCTAGAGATCTTGGTGGCTGTGCAGCTCAAGGAATGGAGCTTATGAAGTCTTTCTTTGTGGTTCTAGCAGTTATACTTCTTCAGTGTCGTTTTAATTCATCTTCTGTAGTTGGTGGTCTTGGTCATTATGTTGCTCCTAGGATGGAGCCTGGGATAAAGTGTTTCGTTATATTTCCGGAAGACCCGTTCAGTTGCGGTTGTCTCAGCCAGACCTCTGGAATTTGAGATTTTGTTTGTTGAACAGATTGTAGACCAAAAGCGACAGCTTTTTGTTGCTGTTGTTGTTGTTTTTGGTCCCTGGATGCATACTGTCCAGTCTTGGTTGCAACAACCAGTCATCTGTATATTGCAATCTTTTTTTGTTTTGTTTTGTTTTTGTTTTGGGGCCACACCCAGTGACACTCAGGGGTCACTCCTGGCCTGGGGGACCATATGGGAAACCAGGGGATCGAACCGCAGTCTGTCCTAGGCTAGCGCAGGCAAGGCAGGCACCTTACCTCCAGTGCCACCGCCCCGCCCCGTATATAGCAATCTTGGCTTTTGCACAGATCTAAGGGTGACATGTTTTCTGATTTTGTCTTATCGATAGCTGATGAGGAAGGACAAGTTGTTCCCATTTCCTCATTGTCAGGTTATCAATTTAGAACTGGTGCGTGTTGGTGTCAGAGCAGCATTGTAAATGCCCTGGAGGGCATTTGGTTCCTGGAGCTGTTGTGGAGAACTCTGTCGTTTCTATGTCTGGGATCCAGGAGTAAAGGCTGGACGCTCAGTGTCTAGTTCCCTGAAGCCTAAGTTGTTTCTACATGACATACATTCAGGGTGGGAGATGTCCCTGTGTTGTAAACAAGTATGAGTTCTTATCCCTAGTAGATAAGAGTTTGTTTTTATACACACAATTTCCCCTTTGTTTAATATGTCTTTGCAGGAGGAAGTGGTGCTACATTATATTACTGGTGGATTTGGGGGATGGAAAGAAAAGAAAACAGACTCCCAACAAAAACTAAGAATATATATGCTCACATATCTAAAGGAAAAGAAGTTCCTTTAAAAAATATGATTAAATAAAAGATATAAAATAAATAAATAAATAAATAAATAAAAGACATAATTAAAGTGACCCTTAATTTCTTTTCTGAAAGTGGACAGAGTTGGGCCCGGGAGATAGCATGAAGGTAAGGCATTTGCCTTTCATGCAAAAGGTCATCGGTTCAAATCCCAGTACCCCTGGTCCCCCGTGCCTGCCAGGAGCAATTTCTGAGCATGGAGCCAGGAGTAACCCCTGAGCGCTGCCGGGTGTGACCCAAAAACCAAAAAAAAAGAAAGTGGACAGAGTGATATTGGGTCATACCTGGCAGTGCTAGGGTGAGGGGCACTATGTGGTACCAGGGATTGAACCCAGGTCTCCTGCATGTGTTCTAACCATTTAGCTATATTCCTGGCCCTTAGTCCTTTAGCTCTTGTTTTTGTTTTATGGGGGTTTTGTTGTTGTTGTTGTTGTTGTTATTTTGACACTTAGTAATGCCCAGGGGCTGCTTGGAGGTCTACTTGTTAGGTGTTTGAAGGACAATGTATTGCAAGGAATCAAACCTGGGACTTCCATATGAAGACCCTGCTGGAGAGAGAAATTTGTTTTTTTGAGTTTTTTTTTGTTTGTTTTTGATTTTTGGCCCACACCCATTGACACTCGGAGGTTACTCCTGGATATGTGCTCAGAAATTGCTCCTGGATTGGTGGACCATTTGGGGGACCACATGGGACACCAGGGTCTGTCCTAGGCTATGGCACCTTCCACATAGCAACCTCAGTTCAGTCCCTGGCACTGGTATGGATCCCTGAGCACAAAGTCAGGAGTAAACCCTGAGTACTGCCAAGCCACATCCAATTTTTTTTTGGTTGTTGGGACACATCCAGTGGTGCTCAGGGGTTACTCCTAGCTTTGTGCTCAGAAATCGCTCCTGACAGGCAGGAGGGACCATATGGGATGCTGGGATTCGAACCAATATTGGTTCTGGGTCGGCCACTTGAAAGGCGCCCTACAGCTGTGTTATCACTCCGGCCTCACACCCAATTTTTAAAAAATTATCTTGCAAGGGCCGGAGCAATAGCACAGTGGTAGGGCGCTTGCCTTGCACGTGGCTGATCCAGGACAGACCTTGGTTCAATCCCTGGCGCCCCATATGGTCCCCCGAGCCAGGAGCAATTTCTGAGCGCATAGCCAGGAGTAACCCCTGAGTGCTGCTGGGTGTGACCCAAAGAACAAAAAAAAAAGTGTTAAATGTGTTAAAGTTCAGTCCAACAATTGTTTGACTCTGATTGTGCTTATGTGTTATTTACAATCATAGGTCACAACAAGTTTTCTCCTAAGTTTGATAGTTTGACATTTAACATTTAGGATCTATGGTCCATTTGAATTAATTTTTCACGAGATATGTGATTAGGGTTGAAGTATGTTTCTTCTGGCATGTAACTGGCCAAAGGTTTCAAGTTATTCAGATATTCAAAGTACCCTTTCTCCACTAAATTGTCTTTGCATCTTTATGAAAAAAAATCACTTCAGTGGTATTTGTGTGGAACTACTCTTGACTTTCCATTCTGATATAATGATCTGACTTGATCCCTCTGATTATTGTCTTGATCATTCATTGTCTTGATCACTGTAGCTTTAATTTTTTTAGCCTAAATATTTTTCAATACTTTGTAGGTATTAAAATCAGCTACTGTGAGTTTTCCACTTTATTATTTTTTAACTTGTTTTTAACCATTCTAGTGCCTTTGTCTTTCTAGAAACATTTTAGGATCAGATTGGTGATAGCTATTTCTAAAAATCCTGCTGGAATTTCAGTTAGTATTGCATTAAACTGACACATCAAATTTGAGGAAATTAGCATTTTAACAATCCAGAGTTTTCCCACCTGTGAATACATTAGTTCTCTATTTCTTAACATTTCTTTTTTTTTTTTTTTTTTTTTTTTTTTTTTTTTTTTTTTTTTTTTTTTTTTTTTTTTTTTTTTTTTTGGTTTTTGGGCCACACCCGGCGATGCTCAGGGCTCCTGGCTATTTGTTCAGAAGTCGCTCCTGGCAGGCACGGGGGACCATATGGGGAACCGGGGGATCAAACCGTGGTCCGTCCTAGGTTAGCACAGGCACCTTATCTCCAGCGCCACCGCCTGGCCCCTTAAAATTTCTTTTAAAGGTAATATCTACCTACTCTTC
Organism: Crocidura indochinensis; assembly: GCA_004027635.1. Taxonomy (NCBI): domain Eukaryota; kingdom Metazoa; phylum Chordata; class Mammalia; order Eulipotyphla; family Soricidae; genus Crocidura; species Crocidura indochinensis. The sequence continues at coordinate 6,930 of PVKC010052087.1, read as the reverse complement.
CTAGGTAATCTGGTGCAGGCTGAAAACTCTAGGGTAGAATTAAGGGGGACAGATTTCCATTTCTGCCTGAAAACACAGCAATCCACCTTCAAACCCAATAGACTCCTACAGAAAAGGCTGTGACATTAAATTTTCAAGCCACCACATTTTGTTCCAAATCTGTAGATCCTGGACCCCACAGCACATACACTTCAAAATGTTATAGTCTCAGCACAGTAAGACCACAGCAAATCTGATGGGAAGGAATATTGCATAGAATACCAAGTTTAGTGAATCTAGACAGTAACTAGCACCAACCACAGCCCAGTAAATCTTTAGACATTGACTTTAGTAACACCATTGAGAGAAATAACAATTATTACAAATTGACCCTTATTGATCTACGTTTTGATCATTTCATTTGCCTTTGTATTGTAATGCACAATATAAATTAGTCCCTGTAAGAATGCAGGCTAGAGTAATGGCTAGAAAACTGGGGACATTGGTAGAGAGAAGGAAGGTCACGGTGGGCACTGGTGGTGGGATTGGTGTTAGAACATTTAATGCTTGAGACAACTATATTATGAGTAACTTGGTAAATCACAGTGTTGTAATAAAAAATTAAGGCTTTCTTTTCATCTTTTTTGTTGTTGGTTTTTTTTTTTTTGGTTTTTTTTTTTTTTTTTTTTTTTTTTTTTTTTTTTTTGGTTTTTGAGCCACATCCTGTGATGCTCAGGAGTTACTCGTTGCTATGTGGCTCAGAAATCACTCGTTACTCATGGTTACTCGTGGCTCAGAAATCGCTCCTGGCATGGGGGACCATAGGGTCTGAAAACTAGTTTAGAGATTCCTTGAATTTTCTGTGAATGTGGTGATATGGTCTAAAAACAGACACATTAGGGCTTTTTCCTTTTGACTCTGTGCCTTTTTGTTTCAGTAATCTGCCTTACTGTGTTGGCTAGAACTTCCACAGTGATGTTATAGTAGAGTAACAATAACCATAAATCTTTGTCTTGCTGCCCCATCTTTGTTTATTTGGGGGGAGGGTTGTTTTTTTGTGTTTTTAATTTTGTTTGCTTTTTGGTGGGAGGCCCACACCTGGTAGTACTAGGGGCTTGCCCTGATTTTGTGCTCCTAGCAGGTTTGGGGCACCATTTAGGGTGCCAGGGATTGAAACCTGATAAGCAACATGCAAGCAAACACCCTATGTGCTGTAGTATCACTCTGGTCCCTTAACACCCCATCTTTGGAGAAAACAACTAGTCTTTCACCACGAAGTTTAATGTCTGATATTTCTGTACATGCCATTTACTATTTTGAATTCTCTTCCAATGTTAGTTTTCTGACTTTTTTTTGAGGAGGAGGGTTTGAGGGCCTTCCCAAACAAGATTTAGGTTTATTGAGATGCTGAATACTGAACTCAGGGCCTTACAGAGACCACGCCTGTGCTTTTACTACTTAAACCCTATCCCTAGCTTTTGTCAAGACTATTTGTTGTATCAAGTGATAAGATTTTATAGCTTTTTAGTTCACTTGCTGTGGTGGATTATATTGATGAATTTTTTTTGAAATTTTTTTAATATTTGATTGGTTTTGTACTAACTTAACTAACTGAACTTGAGGACTAGAAATGTGTTTCAGTGGCAGAGCACTAAGTCTCATGTGTAAGGTTCTGAATTTGATCTCAAACCTTTTGTCCCAGCAAAAACAGAAAAGGAAGAACTTTAATTGATGATGGGGTATTAGTTTTTTGTTTGTTTGTTTGTTTTTAATTCAACTCACTACTATTTTGTTATCCATTTTATATTCTTTGGGGGTTAGAAGTGAGGGGCACAATACCAAGCAGTGCTCATAGGTTACTCCTGGCTCTGAGCTCAGGAATCATTCCTGGTGAATTCTGGAGATCAAATAGGATGCCATGGATCAAATCCAGACTGGCCATTTGCAAGGCAAGCAACCACCTGCTGTACTATCACTCCAGCCCCTCCTTTATTTATTTTTATAAAAAGGATATTGAATTCTAACTTTTCTTATTCTACCTTTGCCTAGTTTTGGTATCAAGATAATGCTGGTCTCCTAAATTTAGTTATTAAGACTTCTCTTCCTTTTCTACAAACAATTTGAGAAATTATTATTTATTTTTTAAGTATTAAGAGTTAGTAGATGTAACTATATTTGTATTATCTACTTTATTATAAGTTGAATTTTAGTAAACTGTGACTCAAAAAATTATTTGGCTTTATCTAAATTATTGAAAATATTGCTTATTAGGGTTTTTGGGGAAAAGAAACAGTGGTGGAAGAAAGCAGACACTCTAGGGTGTAATGTTAGAATACTGTATGCATGAAATCCTATCAATAGTATTGCAAAAAATGGTGTCTCAAATAATAGTTTTAATATTTTTAAAACTTTTAAGTATACCCTTATTCTTTTCATGTCTGTGAGGTCTGTAAAAGATATCTCTTATTTCTAAGATTGGTAATTAATTAGATCCTTTTCCTTTCATTCTTTAAGACTGGAGATTTAGAACTTTTATTGATATTTTGAACAGATGTTTTAAGTGTTTTAATGTTTCATTGATTCTTTGTTGTTTTTCTACTTTCAGTTTTATTATTCTTGTTTTTATTGTCTATTTTATTTGCTTATTCTATGAAACTGATAAATATTAATATTACCAGGGGCCAGAAAAGTAATATAGTGGGTAGGGCACTTGCCTTGCATGTGTCCAACTCAGGTTCAATTCTTTATATTCCATGTGGTCCCCCAAAGCCTGCCAGGAGTGATCCCTGAGTGCAAGCCAGGAGTAAATCCAAGCATCGCTGAGTGTGGCCAAAAAAGCAAAACCAAACCAAAAAAAAAAAAAAAAATTAAGGTTACTGGACAGACCCTGTGTATTTTCTCAGTTCTTTTGAGAACCATCCTGATATTTTCCATGCTTTGCTTCTTTACAGTTGACTGGTCTAAGTGTCTCCAATGGAAAAGACCAACTTGTAGTGTTCCACACAAAAGACAACAAAGACCTCATTGTCTGCCTCTTCAGCAAACAGCCAACCAATGAGAATAGGATTGGAGAACTTGTTGGAGTGCTGGCAAATCATTTCAAGAGGTAAAGTTTGATTTTTTTTTATAACTGAAATAACTTGGGATCTTCTATCATAATTATCAGCAAACTTGTTTTGTGCAAATCTCAATGTCCTGAATTCTTTTCCATCATAAGGAGAACTTAGGCCATCTGTTTCATGAAGAGCCAGCCTTAGTTTCAAAAGTAGGAGAATCCTGGACCTTTCTAGCTCCCATTTGAAACAAGAGATTTCCTGAGTGGAGATTTCTTGCTTCCAATCCAAATGTAATTAGATTCATAGAATTTAATTCCTATTGTCACAGCTTCTTTCTCAGTCCAGTTTCTGAATATAAACCAAGTTGTGTGCCTATTCTGAATATAAACCAATTATAAAGGCACCTTTAGTATGGCATATAGACTTAGGAAGACTAAAGAAATTCCTCATCAAGGCAACACCCTCTACACAAACATGGAGTCCATTGAAAATGACAGTCTGAGAATTTCACAGTAAGTAGTGATGATGGCTGGGATGTTTATGAATGTGGCGCAGCAAGCAATGAGTGAGAATTATGAACAGGGAAGTGGATGCTGAGGATGATGAGGTCATTCGATAGACAGTAGTAACAAAAAAAAGAAAGAGTGATTTTTACCTGGTTATTTATTGGAAATGGGACTTATCCTTCCATAGGAGGAGGTTGTGCTCTTTGCCCTGATACTAAAATCAGGCCTTCTTCCCCTTGCGATACTCTTTCTCTACCCCTCACCACTTGTTGCTGAAGAGCACCCATGAGAACCAGTGATGGAGGAATAGCCCAAGGCTGATTCTTCCTTCAGAAAAGGCATTGATTCTACAGTACCCCCAAGTGGTTTTGCATTTCTTCTTATTATTATTATCTATTATCTTAAGTTAAGAAACAATTTTGCTTTCTCTGAACAGAATCTGATAACCACACATCTTATCCCACTGTGTTCTTTTTTGAGGACAAATGTTTGAAATATAATTTTAGAGGTGAGTTGCACAAACCATATGTTTTATATTATTAAACCTCAGATTCTAGATCAAAACAGATCTTTATAAACATCTTCTCTAAATTAAAGTCATTTAATATCCATCTGGTAGGGGAAAATATTGAGTCTCTAAGGAACTACCAAAAATATATATCGATCTGAAAACATTTCTCTGTCTTCCAAATAACTATAAATCAAAGGAACTATTAAGCAATTCAAATGGATGAAAAGACATCACTGCAATTAAGTCTCCAAGGCAAATAACCAGACTTATTTTCCTCCGAGTAATTAGTAGTAACAAAGTATGGACAAGTAAAGCAATTTTAATTTGTTATTTTATTTGGATGCCTATATAAGCAAAAAATTTTTCCTGGGAAGTTGAGGGGGTTTTGTGTTAATCATTAAGCACCTCCATGGGTGCTAGAAATGGGCGAATCTGGTCTTGAAATCCGTTGACTTGTTTCTTGCATGCACATAACGAGGTACATTCCTAGTTGCATCCCTCCTTCTTCAACATCTAAAAATTCTAAATATCTTTAAATTTTGTAAATAGCAGTGAAAGAAGGCCACCATAGTACTAGATTTTTTTTTATCTTATACTTGTGTTTAAAGGTTGACCCTTAAGAAAAGTCAGTCTTGGAGTTCTGACTTGAAATGGCAGTCATCACCCTGCTGTTGACTTCTTGAGTAAAGGTTAATTTGATTTTTTCCCCCAGCTATTTCCTTTATTTTCACATGTCATAACATTAGTGTGACTTTGGTTTTACAAGGGCGCTGTGACACACCATCTTATTTTTGCCTGGGTTAATTACAGATATTCAAAAGGTGGAGGTACTTAACTCCAGTCCAGTTCTTCATCTTCTAGAAATATGTTCCTCAAGTACATTCTAAGAAAGTCTTAGTTAGGAATTGGCAATGATATATCTCACCTGTAGACAGCCCAGTTTCCAGCACTAGCATCACTGGGGATGCAGCTCAGCAGGAGCGCGTGTTCTTCACAGGTGTGAGTCACTGGGTTCAATTTCCAGCACCATAAATACTTCAACAGCAACAACAACAAAAAGATTATGGGAAAGGTTAAATATTTAAAGTCAGTGAGCAAAATTTCAGCCAAACTTTAAGAGGAAGTAAATATTTTGAAAAAATATCCCATTCTGTAAACTACCACAACAAAAGAAAATTATAGTGCAGTTTCATTTAGTGCAATTTTTTTTAATTCAAAGTGAAATTTAAGGACAAGAGAATAGCACAGCAGGTAGGGCATTTGCCTTGCACGTGGCCAACCCATGACCAACCTAGGTTCGATCCCCAGCATCCCATATGGTCCTCCAAGCCTGAGTGCAGAGCCAAGAGTAACTCCTGACTGCTGCCGGGTGTGGCCCAAAAACCAAAAATTAAACTGAAAATAAAATAAAGGGGCCTGAGTGGTGATGCAAGTGGTAAGGCATCTGCCTTGCCTGTGTTAGCCTAGGACAGATCACTGTTCGATCTCCCAGTGTCCCATATGGTCAACCAAGCCAGGAATGTTTTCTGAGCACATAGCCAGGAGTAACCCCTGAGCATCACCATGTGTGACTAAAATAAAAAGAAAGAAAGAAAAAGAAAGAAAGAAAGAAATAAAGAGACCATTTAAAAATAAGTAAATAAAAATAAAAGAAAAAAATCTTACTTGTCTACAAGATTAATGCATCATGATCAATGACGCTATGCCCCAAAAATACAAAGATGAGCATATATTATGCATCAGAGGCTTCGGGTTCAAACCGTAGTATCACATATGGTCTCCTGAGCCTGCCAGGAGCAGCTTCTGAACACAGAGCCAGGAGTAACCCAAGTGCTGCCGGTGCAGCCAAAATAAAAAAAAAAAAAACTTCAGCAAAAGAAAATTTGTTAATAATTGTTATATCTCGATGGGATCTGAGGGTTTACTAAGCTGTGATGTTAGTTGCTAGGCTGTGTTATTTTTGTTGAGTTTAGATGGCTTCTAATCTACTTTCCCATCTAATTTGGTGTTCACCTACTGGGGTGTCGGTAATGAGGAATTTGGAGGAATTGCACAGAACTCCAGGACCTACAGAACTGAGCCTGTGGCTTAAATGGCAGTAGATGTAGAGTGAAGGTATGGCTTCTGGGGCTTCTGGAAGTCCTGGGGATTTGGGGAGCAGCTGTCTGTCCCATTCCAAGAAGACCTGAGTTTTCAGCCCTCAAACCAGTATACCTGAGACCTTTTGTTTCATTGGTTTTGGTTTTGGAGCTGTACCTGGCAGTGCTCAGGGATTATCCCATTTTGTGCTCAGGAATCACTCCTGGCAGGCCCAGAGGACCATATGGGATGCTGGGGTTCAAAACCCAGATCGGCTGCATGCAAAACAAACACTCTACCTGCCGTACTATCTCTCTCACCATATACCTGAGACTTTTGTCAGTTTTGTGACTGCAGAGGTTAGTGAAGTTGGGCCATTGGTGTAGCAGTGGGTTTATGATATGAACGCAGCTGCCAAGACTTCAGCAAGGGACTTGGCCCACCCCGATTCTGAGGTACCCCCCAGACTGGTGTACCCATGAATTTTAGCTGTTTGACTTGCATTTTTTCCGAGATTAGTCATGAGTCAGTGGAACTGGGCTATGAGCTTACATGGAGGCAAGTATGGGTCTAATTCTACATTGGGGGGGGGGCAGGGGAGGGTTGGGCCACACCCAGTGATGCTCAGGGTTTACTCCTGGCTATGCACTCAGAAATCGCTCCTGGCTTAGGGGACCGAACCACTGTCTGTCCTAGGCTAGCGAAGGCAAGGCTTACCACTTATACCACCACTCCAGCCCCTAATTCCTAATTCTGCTTTTTTTTTTTCTTTTTTTTTTTTTTTTTTTTTTTTTTTTTT
>PVKC010052086.1:0-10309 GCA_004027635.1 Crocidura indochinensis | reverse complement strand
GGTTACTCCTGGCTCCATGCTCAGAAATTGCTCCTGGCAGGCACGGGGGACCATATGGGGCACCGGGATTCGAACCAATGACCTTTTGCATGAAAGGCAAACGCCTTACCTCCATGCTATCTCCCGGGCCCCTAATCTAACCATTGTTACAGAATTCCCTGACTAGCTCAGCAGTAGGATATTTGCCTTGCACGTGGCTGAGCCAGAATGGACCTGGGATCGATCTCCAGCATCCCCTGTGGTCCCCCAATGCCAGGAATGATTTATAAATGCATAGCCAGGAGTAACCCCTGGGCATCACCAGGTGTGGCCCAAAAACTGAAAAAAGAAAAAACAAGAATTGCCTGATTTGAGAGAATGTATATATTATTAATTTTTAAGAAATTTGAAAATACATGAGAAAGCATCCAGTAACTTTATTTAGTACAGGTTTATATCCTAAAAGCAAAAGTCAGACCCTGGTGGATGTAATTATCATTGCATGAAATTACTTTTCCAGTATATTTTTTACAATATTATTTTTTTATGTTTTTTTCAGAGAAGACTTCCAGTCACAGATGCATGTCATCAGTTTAATGAAACTTCTAAGATGAAATGCAAAAATAAAACTAAACATCCATCGACTCTTAGATATGCTTACAATGTACTGTAACATATCTTTATGTTACCACTCTATAAAAAGTAAAGAGTAATAGTTAGGCACTTATTATCTGCAACCATGATATTTCTTAGATGAACTGGAGCACCACAGGAGATTTTTCTTTATGGCATATTCATACCTCTCTCTGCCTACAATCACACATATTTCCTTCATCAGAAGTTTTGTCATCAGATATCACTTCTTCCAGAATGGCAAATAATCTGCCCACAGAATTTGATGTGGTTATAATAGGAACAGGCTTGCCTGAATCCATTCTTGCAGCAGCATGTTCCAGAAATGGTCAGAGTGTTCTGCATATTGATTCAAGATGCTATTACGGAGGAAACTGGGCTAGTTTCAACTTTCCAGGATTGCTCTCCTGGCTGAAGGAGTATCAGCAAAACACTGACACTGGAGAAGAAAATAGCTGTCTTTGGCAAGATCTGATCCATGAAACAGAAGTAGGCATTGCACTTTGTAAGAAGGATGAAACCATTCAACACACAGAAGTTTTTTGTTATGCTAATCAGTCTTTGGATGACAGTATAGAAGAGATCAATTCTTCACAAACAAATACTTCAGAGTCATCTTGCATCCTTACTAAAGATATAGATTCTGCATACTTGTCTGAAGAAACACAGTCAGAACTCAAGACCTACAAAATGCCTACTAGAGATGATCTGGAAAGCAGTGGGAAAATTGACCCAGAAGTAACTCATGTAGAGGAGACCCTAGCAAAAGAAACAACTTGTATTGATAACACTTTGACACAGATAGTTTCAGATGAAGATAAATATGAAAACAAATCTACAGCTGAAGACAGTACTGACCAACCAAAGAGGAATTGTATTAATTACTCTCAGATAATTAAAGAAGGTAAGAGGTTTAATATAGATTTGGTATCAAAGCTGCTATATTCTCAAGGGTCACTAATTGACCTTTTAATCAAATCAAAAGTTAGTCATTATGCAGAATTTAAAAATGTCACGAGAATTCTTGCATTTCGAGAAGGAAAAGTAGAGCAGGTGCCTTGTTCCAGAGCTGATGTTTTTAATAGCAAAAAACTGACTATGATCGAAAAGAGAATGCTGATGAAATTTCTTACATTTTGTTTAGACTATGAGCAACATCCTGATGAATACCAAGCTTTCATGCATTGTTCATTTTCAGATTACTTAAAAAGTAAGAAATTAACCGCTAACCTCCAACATTTTATACTACACTCAATTGCAATGACAGAATCATCTTGCTCTATATTAGATGGTCTCAAAGCAACAAAAAACTTCCTTCAGTGTCTTGGACGATTTGGCAACACTCCTTTTTTATTTCCCGTGTATGGCCAAGGAGAAATTCCCCAGTGTTTTTGCAGGATGAGTGCTGTTTATGGTGGAATCTATTGTGTTCGCCATAAAGCACAATGCCTTGTGGTTGACAAAGAATCTGGAAGATGTAAAGCAATTATAGATCACTTTGGTCAAAGAATAAATGCAAAATATTTTATTGTGGAGGATAGTTATTTTTCAGAGGAAACGTGCTCAAATGTACAGTACAAGCAGATTTCCAGGGCAGTGCTCATTACAGATCAATCGGTTTTAAAGACAGATTCAGATCAGCAGATATCCATTTTGGTTGTGCCTCCAGTGGAACAATCAACTTGTTCGGTTCGAGTCACAGAATTATGTTCCTCAACCATGACATGTATGAATGGTACCTATTTGGTACATTTGACTTGCTCATCTTCTAAAACGGCAAAAGAAGACTTAGAACCAGTAGTGAAGAAATTATTTACCCCATGTTCTGAATCAGAGATGGATCAGGAAGAATTTACGAAGCCAAAAGTTTTGTGGGCTCTTTATTTTAATATGAGAGACTCTTCAGGAATAAGCAGAAGCTTATATAATGGCTTACCTTCCAATGTTTATGTCTGCTCTGGACCTGACTGTAAGCTGGGAAGTGAACATGCAGTTAAACAAGCTGAAACACTTTTTCAGGAGATCTTTCCAGGTGAGGAATTCTTCCCCCCACCTCCAAATCCTGAAGACATTATTTTTGATGATGAAGAGAAGTAACCACAGACTTCTGGAACCAATAGTGAAATGATGTCCAGATTATTATCCTTTGAGGGAAGCCAAAATCTAGAAGCCCCCCTAATAAAAGACTAATCAATTTTTCAAAATTAGAAATAAAAGTTATTTCGAACTTTCATTTGAAATTAGGTAGTCTCTTTTGAAGTAGAGTTTCCCAGAAAAAAATTAGAAGCAGTTAAATGGTATCTTGCCCGCAGATTCGTGTCTTTAATTCTCTTTGAGGTGTTCAGTCACTTATTTTTTGCTAACCTGTCAGAGGTAATTTACTGGTTATTGAACTGTTTTTTGTCTGAGTTCCATGATCAGAATTTTAAATAGATGTAAAGGGTCTTGTTACTGGTTGTATTTGAGGAATATGCTATATATACTATCTTCAGCCTTCAACATTGTATTCAGAAAAGTTGATACTTAAAGAATATTTTAATTATTTGGGCATCTATTAAAGTTGCTACCACCTTTAATGAAATATACAGTTCAAATTCCGAGTCTTGTTTGTAATCTAAACTTAGAAATGTGGTAGAAGTAATAACTGATGCAAGTGCTATTATGATAAATTAGCTTATAATAAAATAGTAGCTTTGCATGATATTTTGGACGTTAATTATAATGCAGACTGTAACTTTCTTCTACTTAACTTTCACGATGAGTAAGGTAGCAACACCATACAATTGTTTGTACATTTCAAGAAAACTTTAATCAGTTAGCAGTTGAGGCACTCATTCTTGGAATATTTTTTCAAAAAAAATTAAGGGAAATTATTAGTTCCAGACATATTTTTGCAAAGTCTTTCCCTGGTAGCAAAAAGAAGAGAATTTCCAATGAATAACTCAGGACAAAGGAAAAAAATTAATCATCTCAGGAAAAGATAACTCAGAATTGCTGTTCTGAAATTCCTAAGGAGACTGAGAGAGGCACTTTATTTATTTATTGATTGATTGATTGATTGATTTTTTGGTGTTTTGGCTTTTTTTGGTTTTGTTTTGGAGGCTTTACCCAGCTATGCTCAGGGACTACTCCTGACTGCACTCAGGAATCACTCCAGCCTCCAATGAGACACCTTTACTTGGGGTTTTTAAATTTAACCATCTTTGGGCTAGTGAGATAGTAAAGGAATTTTAAGGAGCTTGCTTTGCACCTGGACAAACGCAATGGATTTGAAGTGCTGCAGTGGCCACAGACCACAGAGCCAGCCCTGAGCTCCATGTGCTATGATCCAGGAAAACAATAAAAATTAAAACTTAAGTAAACTTATGGCCATCTGTCCCAATTTTCTCAGGATGAAACTGTACTTCCTGTTTCTGCCACTTCAATTAGCAATGCTAACTATACAGAGTGAATCATGGGAAGATTGTACCATCACCTTAGTGATGTCCCCCCTCTTCAGTGACATAATTTTCTTCAGATCAGTCTACATCTTGACTGTTACCTAAAGGGTAGATGCAAAACGAAGTATTGACAAATAGCAAGCAACAAATAGAAGTTATTCATCAAGATTCTAAGCCTGGTATTCAGGATAAACCATTAAGGTCAAATAGTAAAATATAAATGTGCTAACAATAAAATTTGTCATTTCTTACTGGATTATCTAATGATTTTGTAGCTTTCTCTTACTGTGATAAGTAATTTTTAAAATACCAAAATTATTCCTAACTAGAAACATTGGAAACATTTCTCAGCCAGAAATTAAGCTGTCTTGACATCATTTGTTTTTAGTGTTTTTACACTGTTGAAGAAATGCCATCAGTTTGAACATTGATAAAGCAAGAAAGGAAACTAAATTTACACTTTTTTTTTTTTTGGTTTTTGGTTTTTGGACTACATCCAGTGATGCTCTAGAGTTACTCCAGTTACAGAAATTGCTCCTGGCCTGGGACATCAGGGATTGAACCTAGGTCTGTCCTGGGTCAGCTGCGTGCAAGGCAAACATCCTAGCACTGCTCTATGGCTCCGGCCCCCACAAGTATGTTTTTATAAAACCAAAGATTTTTAATGTGTAAAATCTGTACTTACAAATTTTTAAGGCAGAATGAGCAGTTTTATATTTTTTTTTAATTTTAATTTCTAGGTTCTAGCTGAAAAAATAATTGGAATATTTGGGTTCTAATATGAGTCACTTAAAGATAGTTATATAACTGTATTGGGATAAATTAAGATTTTATATATAAGCATGTTGAAGGTGTACATTCTAGTAAAGTGGAAAAGAGATGAAATCCAGAAACCAAAATAAAAATCTTGACTACCAGTTGTGTATTAGAATAACCCTGCCTAACTTATGCATCTGTAAAGTAAAATAATAGTTAAGAAGTATGTTAAGTTATAAATTAATCTATATGGAATATCTGAGTGGATGTCATTTAAAAATATCTTTAAATTATATCTGCAGAGTTCTAATACTTTATGGCTAAGTCTATGGAAACATATCTTACATACTACAGACTCATGTTACAATGCTCTCAGAAAATCGGACAATTTTAGAAGAAATCAAAGTTTTCTATGTGAAATTAAGGAAAAATATATATATAATTGTTGTTAACTGGTATGTTTTGTAACATTTGCTTTTCTCTCGGCAACTGAGAATGTTTTTGATGCTTCATGGCACTGTGAAGAAAAAAATGAGGAAAACTGGGAGTAAAAGCAGCTCACCAAGAATGTAGGAATATCAAAAAGTAAAACAAGGGGGTAACAATATAGTCGTTAGGATAAAGCGGGGGCCCGGGAGATAGCATGGAGGTCAGGTGTTTGCCTTTCATGCAAAAGGTCATCGGTTCGAATCCCGGTGCCCCATATGGTCCCGCGTGCCTGCCAGGAGCAATTTCTGAGCATGGAGCCAGGAGTAACCCCTGAGCACTGCCGGGTGTGACCCAAAAACCAGAAAGGATAAAGCAAGATAAGGGATACTTACCTAGTTGAGGGTGCCCAAGGACATGATGGCACCCAGAATCAACAGAGCACAGGAAAATAGCTAAATGATGAGGGTAAAAACTGTTTTTCAGAGGCATATCAACTTTAACTGCAATTTAGCTTGTGTAAGAATGTTTGAAAGATATAGAAAGAGTGTGAATCCTTTTTTCAGGGCCAAGAGTTCCCAGGATTCTTGCTCCAGGTGAATAAACTTTCTTTTCTACCCACCATAACTAGAATCATCTTTCTTTGACTATTCTATAATAGTACTTTGTTGGTGTGCATAAATCCGTTTTTTCTCTATAGCAGGGCTTACCCCTCATATAGACAGAAATCTCAAGGTCAGCTGTGATTTGCCAAAGCTCTCTTCCAGGTAAAGTGTTGAAAGGAGATGAGGTTAATTAGCAGGAGCATATCCTAAAGCCCTAAAGTCTGCTGCTAACCTTAGGCAGTACTCTGGAGATCTAATAGAGGTTGGCCAGCCTAAGGAAACTGGAAATCACCTCTGCTTTGGAAAAAGGAATGTCCAGACCTGCAATGATTGGCCACAGCCTGGGCCTTGCTCTCAGCAGATAGAAAAGTTCTGGAAACCAGAATCTCAATCATGGAAAGAGATGGAATGGTCTTCCTACTGTGACACTCCGACATTAGATGAGAAGTTCGAGGCCACCTCTAGTTCATCCTGCCAACCTGATGACATTCTCACACTGGCTGAATCTGAGTAACCCTAATGGGAACTAGTCCATGGTAGGAAGCTTACTACAAAAAATGGGGAAGTGCTCTTAAGGCAGAGAAAGATTACTGTTACAATGATAGTTGGAATTGATCACTCTAGACAAGAACTGGGTTCTGAAATGAGATAAAGTGGTACGCATGATGCTCCTTCAACAATAGTGCAAAGCACAGTGTCTAAAGGGAAAACAAAAGAATAGAGAATGAGAATACAAGAAGAAAAATGTCCCAAGGGCAGGAGGGAAAGGGACGTTGGTGGCTGGAAATGTGCACTGGTGAAGGGTGTTGTACATTGCATGACTGAAAATCAAGAGCAACTTGGCAATTGTGGGGGAAAAAACCCACTCACTGTATTATGAACAGTTATGCAGCTATGGCGTTTAAAGTAATTTAAACAAGAATAAAAATACTAATGCTTTTACTAATATAAACACTTGCTCTGCTCTGAACCAATTCCAAGTTCTTTTAACAAATAATGGGGTACCATAAATGAGAAGTTCTCCAGTCTTACAGACTATATTTATGCAAAATTACAAACCAGATTTATTAAGACATCTGGCAAAATTTCAAGTGAAGGTGGAGAGAAAAATATTTCATTAACTTTCCTTTTGTAAAAATTAGATTCACTTTTACAGAAATGATTGAGCAATTGTAATAGAGTTAGTGTAAATATGTATATATATATATATATATATATATATATATATTTTTTTTACTAATGGTGGCCACCTAGTTCATGAGGGTGGGCCAGAGGCTCATCAGTATGCAATGGTCTGAATTGGTCATAGTAGTTCTGCCCAATCTATGTGAATTTATCTTGTAGCCAGTCAGTCCAGACTCTTCCTTTCTCTGTACTAAGAAAAGACAACTCCAGTCCTACTTCAACCACACAAAACATCTAGCTGCTCCAGACCAGTTGATTAGTCTACCTAAGGCAGAAACTTTAGAAAATTTTCGTGGGTCACTCACTCCTTGTTTCCTGTCCCAGATTGCTAAAATAGAAAACAAACTGCTCCTCGCTTGCTCCTACTCTTCAGCCCACTTACCAGTAGAGGAGGGTGTGAGCCAAGATATTTTTCTCTTGAGGAAGTGGTGGAGTCGGAATCATTCCCAACTGCACCTACAAGCTAAGGCAACACTGCCCCTGAGCAGTGGACTATCCAAGAAACAACACAAAGGAAGACTTCATCTATATTTGAAATAAGCAGAGCTAACTGCCCCACAACAGGCTGATGGACCTGAGATGAGTGCCCATGACTTTATGGTTCAGAATGTAATCCTAGCTATTGAGAGCTGCCATGCTGAATACAGAGGCTGGGAAGAAGGGTGATGCTGAATTTGTATCTTGGCACTGTAACCCTATTTATATGTACCAAATGCTTGTTCTGATTATGGTGATGCTGCACTTTCGGATCGGGGAGGCTCAAGAAGGACTCAAGATAGATTGGGAAATCCTAGTAGGTCAGATATAAGTGGATTCCCTCGACCATAAAGAAACCTAGACCCACATACCAGTGGCCCTGTGGATCACTAGGGGATCACTATTCCTAGAACCAGCAGTGCCACTGTTCTCCCAGCTTCTAGTTGGATTATGTGTTGTGCATAGGTTAATATGTTTCACTAAAAATTAGGTAAACACACAGTCAGGCTGTAGTTAGTAGTATAGAGAATATTCCACACTGCTAACAAAACCAAGAGATAAATATAAGAAATGTAAAATGAGGCTATGAGTAGTCAAAGTAGAGGAGGGGGTTTAAGGTAAACTGAGAAAAAAATTAAGTAGTATCAAACAATTGACAATTATTTATTAGCACGGAGGTGCCCAAGACATCCTGATCATAGCAGCTGCAGCTAGATCATTAGCACAGATCATTTTTGTTCCTCAAGATCAGCCACAACTTAGTCTGTATCTTCGTCTGTGTGTCTTGTTCTTCAAGATCACACTAGTTTTAACTACTTTGTGTAAGAATGCTTACTTATTTGATTATTAGACTGTTTAAGCATAGTGTGGATCAATTTCTCAGGGCCAGGAGTTGCCAGTGCTACCTGGAGTTCTGGTACATGTAAATATACTCCTTTCTCCTCTACCCACCTTGGCTGCAATCTTGATTCTGTGACATTCCCTAACAAATTCAGAACCAGTGTCGTTTGTCTTGTTTCCTGCAACATGTCTGGGAGGTCTCCTCCCCTCAAAATAAATTATGACTATTTTCATTCCACATGGAAAAACACTCCCACAAAATAAACAGTGCAAATTCTAAAGGGAATTTATAAATTGTAGTGTATAAAGTATAAGTGAGAGGTACAGATAAAAACCAAATCTTATATTGTTATCCTAATAATTTTAAGTGGAGGGGCGAGAGAGAGAGAGAGGGAGAGAGAGAGAGAGAGAGAGAGAGAGAGAGAGAGAGAGAGAGAGAGAGAGAGAGAGAGAGAGAGAGAGAGAGAATGACTTCAACCTTGCCCCCTTTGGGGCACCAATTTGACCAAACTTCAGGTACTCTAGTTTTTGGAGTGATAGCACCAGTGAGTATGGAGTGAGTATGGGCACCTTCCCCATATCTTCCTTCTTTGGTGAAGCTTGGCAGTTGAGAACATGCCCTTAAAAGCTGCAGTATCAGTAATAGTGCTTTGAATTTCTGGGCAACTTCATTTGTTTGATGCTGAAATCCCAATAGGAACATGCCAATTTAACAGAATGGGTAGCTAGCAATGAGAATTTACTAAATCTTCTGCCACTGTATTAATGACTTTAGAGATACAATACTTTTCACAAGTGTGCTAATGACTGTACCTTTTTTATTTACACTTTCTTCTCTTCCTTTATCTTTAATCTTTTCCTTTATCTTTTTTTATGATTTTTTTAATAAGGAAGTATAGAAACCTTATAGAGAAGTTGTGGTATATACATACACATACTTTATCTTTTAAATGTTTTATTTCTATTCTTTTTTAAATAACTTCTTTCACTTATCTGGAAATAAACGTATTATGGATGTAATGTAAATGAAATAAATGTCACTATGTCACCAATGTGATTAATTTTCTTTAAACAAAATTTTAAGTTATTTAAATAAGGGTCAGGGACATTGACGCAAGCAGTAGGGTGTTTGTCTTGCATGCACTAACCAAGGAAGGACCATGGTTTGATTCCTTGGTGTTCCCATATGGTGCCCCAAGCCAGGAGTGATTTCTGAGCACATAGCTAGGAGTAACTTCTGAGCAAATTGGGTGTGGGCCAAAAGAAAAAGGAAAAAATATTTAAATAAAACTTAAGGATTTATTTTATTATAAATTAATGTATTTATTGATAGTACTTGTGTAAAAATCTGGGCCTATATTGAAGATACTCAAAAATAATTGGAGTTTAAATAGCATTTTATTATCTGTAAAATACTGATGTGCGCAATAAAATAAAGAATAAGTGGCTTGCTGAATTGTTAAAAATTATTGATTTCTTTAAAACTTATAAAATACTTTCAAAGTTTTTGTTTATTTTTGAGTAACTACACCCAGTAGTGCTCAGGGCATACTCCTTGCTCTATGCTCAGAGGTTACTCCTGTCTACGAGCTCAGAAATTGCTTCTAGCTTGGGGGACCATATAGGACACTGGGGATCGAACTGAGGTCCTTCTGTGTGCAAGGCAAATGCCATACCGCTGTGCTAGTGCTCTGGTCCCTAAAATAGAAATCTTAGTGCCAGTGATGGAAAGAGTAGAAATAAAAATGTATTATAGGATATCAAAATAAAGATATTACATTCCAAATAAATGTGTTAAAATACTGTCTCAAATCTAAGAGTTTATTCATTTGTAAATCTTAGAGACCAAGGAATCAAAGATTAGAATTTTTTTTTTTTTTTGGTTTTTGGGCCACACCCAGTGATGTTCAGGGGTTACTCTTGGCTATGTGCTCAGAAGTCGCTCCTGGCTTGGGGGACCATATGGGA
>PVKC010052085.1:0-10321 GCA_004027635.1 Crocidura indochinensis | reverse complement strand
CAAAAAAAAAAAAAAAACCAAACAAACAAACAAAAAAAAAGAAGAGATTTAAATGTAAAAACAAACCAATGCTGCATATGAAAGAAGACCTCAGATTTATTCTATTACTTCGATGACCCTCTATTTCCTCATTTGTAAGGATAGTGTATTGGATGATTTTTATTGAGCCAAGGCTTCCCATAGCTCTTACCTTCTTTATGTTCTAATGACCAGAAGCAATTTCTCTGATTACACTGACTATTTTCTTAGCTGTTTGCTTATATTGTGCTGACAACATTTTAACTACCTCATTTAAGATTTAAATACTAAGTGAATGGAAGATTGAAAACTTATTTACACTATTGTGAAGATAAATGAAGACTATTTAATTTGCTGTTTTTACTGCTGAAACAGAGCATGTTCATGTTCTCATACACATTTTGATATAATTAAAAAAGTGGCTATAAAAAGTTTAGAATAATAAAAAGATCTTCATTTTCAAAGGTAAACTCAAGTTTAAATGCATCTATTTGGAGCTGAGAGTTTAAGATTAAATTTACTACTCATTATCTTTAAAGAGAAGTTTCAAATAATCTTTAAACATTCTTTAACATAGTTTGAATAATGTTGCCAAAACATATCTGATGTTCAAATAGAATCACATTTTGCCAAAGACGTGTAACACCTCGTGGGATACTGACCTTTAATGAATTAATATATAAAAAGTCCTGTTCCTTATGCTTATCTCTGGTAGCTAGCCATGAAATAGATCAGAAATAAATGACTTTTCTATTTGTTTACATATGTGAAATATTTCATATTTTTCATGTTTCATGTTCTCAATTAACTTATTAGTATTTGACCTTTATTAATGTCTCACTACCAAATACATTAACCTGATGTGTAAGTAAAAATCAAAAACAGCTGTTATATTAGAGTAATTTCAGAATAAATATCGAAAGGTTTAATATTTTCCATCTAAGATATTTCCTTTTTTAGATTTACTAGAGTATAATTTGCAACCCTAGCCACCATTTTATATTTTTTGTAAAATGAGGCCAGTTGATTAGATAAACAGCAGAATCTGTGATTTGCACTTCTTGACTTGACTTATAATCACTTCATAGAGAGATCTGGAAATGGAGAGAATTATTACTAAAACTTAAACACATTTACAGACACTAAGTGGGAACCAGAGAGGAGTTTAATTAAGCTAAATGTTCTGATGTTTAAATGTTGACACACACAGCCTTCCTTAGGTCCAAGAGAATTAAGAGAAAAAATTCCCATTGGGAGAACAGATTTGATTTACTTGGGACTTCTTTCATTAAATTCAGTGAAGCCTGTAAAACTTGCTAATGAAGGAAAATTATGAAGTATGTTGGCTCAATTTACTTGCTCTTTTCCATAATAATTTGGCCCAAGACCATTTTACACAGACTCAAAAGTAATCAGGTTTCAAGTAAACTACCTCTTAATTCTTAATGACCATATTTGGCTCTTATCAAAATTTACAAATAAAGTATAAAACTGGATTGGCAATTTTACTGCATTGCAAGATATGAGCTTATGATAGACATGAGATTTTAGCATAGTTTAACAATAATAAAAGGTGGCTCTGTGGAGATTTTCAACTTTTCAGAGGCAAATTACTATTGTGTCAGTTTTTAGAAAATAGGGATATAAGTGGGTGAATGAAATAATTAAATAAGTCTGTGCTGTTCTGGAATTTGAGGTTCTCATCCTCTGGAATCTATTCTGTACTGTGTAGTATAAGGATCCATGTTAACATGCTAACTTCTTTAATTTTCCTTTAATTCATTAAAAGGGACCCAAGGTGTGACATAAGATACGTACTCTTTGTAAGGACTTGAAGGCATTGCAAGCTCCAGCTCTTCACAGTCACTCTCACCTTAAGTACATTAGGACACTGTTTATTTTGATTACTGATTGTTCATGACAACTCCTAGAAGTTACACAAAAAGACTTCTTGGGCATCACCTCCCAACTTTCAGGAGCAGGACTTTGTTAATTGCACTTGACCCAACAATTTACAATAAAGTTGCCTGAGGTTCTGGGCCTGAATGTTGCTCACTAGTGTTCCAGAGGAGAAAATAGAATCTCTCTTTTGCATGTATTTTTGTTTTTTTGTTTGTTTGCTTTTGGGACACTCGGCAGCGCTTAGGGGTTACTCCTGGCTCTCCGCTCAGAAATCACTCCCGGCAGGCACAGGGGACCATATGGGAGGCTGGGATTCTAACCACCATTAGTCCTGGGCTCTTTTTTTTTTTTTTTTTTTTTGGTTTTTGGGCCACACCCGGTGACGCTCAGGGGTTACTCCTGGCTATTCGCTCAGAAGTCGCTACTGGTAGGCACGGAGGACCTTATGGGGAACCGGGGATCGAAACAGGGTCTGTCCTAGGTTAGCGCAGTCAAGGCAGGAACCTTACCTCCAGCGCCACTGCCCGGCCTCAGTCCTGGGCTCTTTTGCATGTAGATACTCTGACATGGTTGTGACATTTTTTCCCCTCAGAATACATGGCTAAAACTAGACAAATGACCTCATTCAACTATATAGGAGTTCAGAATATATTCTGTGTGTGCAGAGACCAAGTTACCGGCGGGAACACTAATGACTATCACAATTCCATGTCTTTATAGACTATTTTTCTCAACAGATTTGTGCTCAACCACACTATTGATTTTATCAGTAAATCTAGTCAACCATATAATCTTTGTATTACTTCATTAATTTCTCTCACTTTTCCTTTATTATTATTTTACCTTGGGCAAAATATTCTTGTTTTTTTTCCTTCTATTTCTTTCTCTTTTTGTCTTTCTCTCCCTATACAATTCAATTTCCTTATAACCACATTCAGAGTACCTCTCTGTCTGTACTCTGAAATATTAATTATTCCTTGTCTTTTAAGAAATAATATAAATTTTAGCACGTTATATTATAAATTCTCATTAACCCAGCTCTGCGTCATTCTAGATCATGTTGTCTTAGACACTGTTATACCCTGAGTACCATATATGGCAATGGCAGAATCAACTACTAAGAACTACTATTTATGTGAGTGAATAAGGGAAATAGATTCTGTATAGTTAATAATAGCAATATTATAGATATGATAAATTAGATCATTTTTCAGAATTTTTGGACTCAATTAATAATTATCCAACTCTTGGTCTTTACAAGCTTTATTTAAGGAAAACAATTCAAAGAATAAATTTTAGATTTACAAGTGGCTGAAAAAACAATGACCCATTGAAATCAGTGGAAGAGAAAATAGGATTGAGTCAGCAGTATCACCTATGATATTAAGTTTAAATTAAAAGATGAGCAATCTAACTTCATTACCTAATATAAAAAAAGTGAATGTTGAAGCTGGAGAGATAGCACAGCAGTAGGACATTTACCTTGTACATGGTGATCCAGGACAAACCTTGGTTCCATCCACAGCATTCCATATTGCCTTCCGAGCCAGTAGGGGCAATATGAGATCATATTTCTGAGAGCATAGCCAGGAGTAACCACTGAGTGTCACCAGGTGTGGCCCCAAAAGTAAAAATAGAAAAAAAAAAGTGAATGTTCACCAGACAATTCTGCTTATTCTTTTTTTTTTTTTTTTTTGGTTTTTGGGCCACACCCAGTGACGCTCAGGGGTTACTCCTGGCTATGCGCTCAGAAGTCGCCCCTGGCCTGGGGGACCATATGGGGCACGGGGGATCGAACCGTGGTCCGTCCAAGGATATCGCAGTAAGGCAGGCACCTTACCTTCAGCGCCACCGCCCGGCCCCCAATTCTGCTTATTCTTAAAATCCAGCCTTAGAAAATATAGGTAAGTACTCAACTCAAACTTCAGTTTTCTTTAAGTATTTAAGTACTTAATACATAAATACTCTGAATATTTAGGAAATATAATAAAGAATGCGATAACTTAAACATTTCTGTTAACTTCATGGGTTTCAAAAGAAACTTTCAATTTGTGAATAAATTATTTGGGAAATTTAAACTCAACCGTAAGAATTATTCTATTTTATGTCAAAATCTACACTGTGTGTGGCGAAATTCCCCAGGAGGGCAGTTATGACACCAATCCCTGTATTCTGGTTTGCTTTTAAAATTCCAACCTATGATTTGTCAAGTTCCTCAGATGAAGCTCAAGCAACTCTGAAAAGTAACACAGTTGTTAAGGCAGATTCTTAAAGTATAAGCATTGGGATTAGTTATGAGCCTTATGTAGAAAAATAGCCAAAACTCTAAGTGGATGATAGCATATAAGCAGTAACTTTTCTAACCACACATGAATGCACACATGTGCGCACACATACAAGCTTTAAAGTCTGAAGATTTTATGAGAACATTAAACACCGGGGGAAAATCATTTTATAGAAAATGAACACATCCAAATAAAAGATTAAACAATACAAATAGTATAATTCTATAAATTACTCAGATTTAGAGGATTAATATTGGTTTCCCTCAGAGCCAGAACTTGGAGACATTAACAGTGAACTGCAGTGAATGAGTTCTGAGGCCAAACATCTGCTGTGGGACCAGTTGACACCTATCCATAGGTTGGAGGAGTTTCTGTTTTTTTTTTGCTTTTTCAAGCAAGGATATATGCCAGTTAACAGACTTGATTTGTTCCATTTGGTCAATGAAATCCCAAGCTTAGAGTATCCTTTGTGTAATTAACAAATCAAATTGCCACTTTGCAATGTACTTAACTGCTTTAAACATTATTTTCCATACATATATAGATAATTAATTTTTATCATAAATTTTACATAAGTGTTATATCCTGACATGTAATGTGTATACTATATTTGTTTTAGTGATTTTATAACAGAGTAATTTTTCAAAGATTCAGGTATCTGTGGAGTAAAAAATATAATACATAAAATAACATCAGGCTGGTAAAAGCAAGTGTCAGAATAATAAAAAAAATACTTTAAAATCTCTAGGAAATTGCTGAATTTTCTCACAGAATTATGTAGATAGCTTAGATAAATAACATTTGACTTTGGGAACAAAGAAAATGCCATCAATATCTTTACTACTTTAAAATATAGTTAAATTTAGTTTTAAAGTTAATATTTGTAAAAAAATGATAGGTAATTAACTTGAATTATCATCATTTTAGACAAACTTTCCATTAATAATTTAAAAATATATTTAGTAACTATTAAATTTTTTTTGTTTGTTATGAGGCACATCAATGATGCTCAGGGGTTGCTGCTGCTCTACACACAGGAATTATTCTTTGTAAGGTTTGGGGACCTAGATGGGATGCTAGGGATTGAACCCCAGTCAGTTATGTGCAAGGAAAGTACCTTATCCACTATACTAATTTTCTATTAAATTATCTATTATACTGTTAAATTCTTGCTGAGCTAGACTGTGGCACATACAAACAATTCTATATAGAATAGTCAGAAATGTGAACTCTGTAAGAGGCAATGGAGATCTCTTTCATGCCTAAGAAATAGTATCGGAGATGTCAGGGAGCTACCCTGCAGTAGGACTGACAAAGGCAGGTCTAGAGGTCATCACTCTAGAAATTTGACTTCTCCCTTGTCTCAATTGTTAGATGTGTCTTGAATCTTCTAGAATCTAGGCCCAGCGCTGAGCTGGAAGAAAGGTAAAATTCAATGTCTCAAGACTCAGCAGAATGCAAAGATCATTGAATCTTACGCTTTAGTTTTAGAGATGGTAAATATGAAGCCAAAAAGGGTTCTGTGACTTGCCCAAGTTCATACAACAAGTGAGTAACACAAAAGCCAGACTCTTGACTTCTGGCCCAGTGTATTTTCCATGACACAATACAACATATGAGTCATACGGAGTAAAGAGCCTAGAATTACTAGGGTGGAGTAGCAATTGAAGAGAGATTGAGGTATGTAGCTTTGGCAGAGGGTTCCCTATTAGACAAAGGGCCATTCTTGAGAAAATGTCCTTAGCTTTAACACTCAGAAATCCAAAAATCCTATGGAATCTTCAAGTTTGAGGGTAAAAAATATCTCTTTCTGGAGAAAAAGAGTTTTATCTGGCAAGGATCCAAACATCACAGGTGCTCTCTGTGGGACTGCATTCATAGTAGCTTGCTTTGGGCTTGTCAAAGAGGTTCTCCCCATGGAAGGGCATCCGTCAGAACCCTGCCCCACAGGTCCTGGTGACTTGTAAGAAGTGTGGCTATGTGAAGGGTGGTGCCTCTCACAGATGGCTTGCATCTGACCACCAAGTCAGAACCACTTTATGAAAAGGCTGCTGCTTTCCAGGGTTTCTGGCATGTGCATTCCAAACGGGATCAAGAACATCTGGAGAACTTGGAACCAGAAACATGCTTAGGTCATGGCCTCTATCTAGGCAAGCAATCAGCAAACTGAGTCACTGAAATTGCTCTTTTATGAAGCATTAAGTCTGGAAGCAGCACTTAGGCAAACCCTTGTCAGTGGCATCTACTTCCCTCCACCTCTTTCACTGGTCAGGGCTTGTACTGAAGACCAAGTCTCTCATGTAGATGTTGATTTTCAACTGAGGAATTTAAAAGTTCGAGGAACAAGGATAATCATGGACACTTGGTGGTTCTTTATACAGGTGGTTGAAGATCTGAAATCAAAACACACACAGATGTCATCAGAGGAAAGGTATAGGATGTGAAATTCCCCTGAAAACTTCTTCTAAGAAATCTCTGGAATATTTTTGTCCTTTGTAGAAATTTTCATGGAACTTTGGATAAATGTATTATGGGGACATTTTTATTGGTGCTTCTTCCTCATATCCTGGAAAGAAAGGAATAAAAATAACAGGGAAGTTACTGTCCATTTAAATTTTACTATTAAAGGCACTTATAGATGCTTTAGCTTTTTCATATAGGACTTGGAGTCTTTAAAGCATAATTATATTTGTTATTGTGTCCACTGTCAACACCACTATCAGGTATGTGCACAGAAGGTATTTACACACATATCTCCTCCTGTGTTTCCATTTTCTTGAATTTTTTATTCTTAGATTCGAAGTAGCTTTAGGATTTGATGCCACCTTCCTCTCTCCCCAGCACAGGTGTAATACACTTGTCAAGTAATAGTGGTGGCCTGTGATGAGCATAATAACAGTAATTACTATTCGTGTGTATTACTTTATGTGAGTTTAAAGCATTTTCACAGTTATTGTAACACTTTAAACTTTCATAAGCCACCATATAAAAGGGGGGAATTTTGAGTTTACATGAGATTGCTTGTTATGGGATTTCTACTACAAATGGTGCAATTTTTATCTCAGCCCAGATTTTCTGACTGCAAAGAAGATGGATAACTTTAATCATCTTGAGTAGATTATAACTTTAACAATTTTATTTATCAGGGCATAAACCAACTAGGATGATAATTTCATATGTATATATCTAAACAGATGAAGGTACATTCAATGTAACTGACTAAGTAAAATTTTAGGGCAACAGAGGTTCAGAAATTATTTTAACAAAGAAGCATTTCCATGGTAAAGAGTCAATTGAAAAACTGGACTGATGTCTTAAAGTGGTAAAGCACATGCTTAGCACATGTGAGGTCCTAAGTTCAAGCACCTCAATAAAAGTCCTCAAGCTCTGCTGTCAGCAACCCCCCCCAAAAGGAACACATTTATAACACACACCAAAAGAACATGAACCCAATTCCAAAATCAAAAAGACTCTAGAAATGTAAAATGAGGAAATTATTAACTAAAAAAATAGTTTTAAAGACACAAGTATTATGTTGCCACAGGGATTGCACCTTAATTCATGTCACTTTGATTTTCCTATCTGAGAAATAATGGAGCTGATTCTAGTGGTGCCTTCATTACTTCCTTCCTTAGTCTGATTAGGCTGATGTAATTGTTTTTGTACCACATCTGCTGGTACTCAGGGGTTACTTATGGCTCTGCACTCAGAAACCATTCCTGGTAGGGACTATCTAGATGGTCAGGGATTGAACCTGGGTTGTCCAGTTGCAAGGCAAATGTTCTACCTGCTGTGCTATTGTTATTGCCACAAATAAAAGAATTTATATGACCCAAGGATGGGAGAAATTATTCACCCAATACCCATCAATAAAGGGTTAATATCTAAGATGTATAAGGCATTGACAGAGCTTAGCAAGGAAAAAATCTAACTCCATCAAAAAATGGGGAGAAGAGATGAGCACAGCTTTCTCAAAGAAGAATTAATGATGGCCAAATGTTTCACATCATTAATAATCATGAGGATGAAAATAAAAACAACACTGCATATCCCCTAACACCACAGAGACTGGCACAAATCAAGAAAAACAAGGCAACCAGTGCTGGTGCAAATATTGGAAAAAAGGAACTCTCATTCATTGTTGGAATGTGGATTGGTCAAGTTTTTTTGGGAAACATGGGCTTTCCTCAAAAAATTAGAAAGTGAGTTTTCATTCAACCCAGAAATATCTCTCCTGGAAATATCTGCCAGGTGTCCAAAAACAATGCAGAAAAGGCATCTGTACTCCTATGTTCATTGTAGCACTATTCAAAATAGCCAGATTCTGGAAAAAACCAAGTGTCTGAGAACAGATGAATAGATAAAGAAACATGGTATATCCACACAAGGAAATACTACAAAGATGTTAGTAAAAAAAAAAAAACAAGAAAAAAAGATGTTAGTAAAAATGGAGTCAGGAAATTTACTTATACATGGGTGTATATGGAAAGTATCATGCTGAGAGAAATGAGTCAGAGGTAAAGGTATAGACATAGAACGATTGTGTTCATTTGTAGAACATATTAAAATGATAGTATTGCAATAATACCCAAAAGACAATAGAGATGAGAGCCAGGAGAACTAAAGTATGGCAGGAAGTTTACTACAAAAAGTTGTAGAGTGCAGTTAGGGCATAGGAGGGTATAGTATGACAATGATAGTTGGAAATGATCACTCTGAACAAAAACTGGGTACAGAATTGAAGCAAAGTAATATGCATGATACTGCTTCACTAACAGTTTTGCACCCCACAAGTGTCTAAAAGGAAAATAAGTTAGAGTGGAGGGGGTGAAATAGCTGTCATAAAACAGGCAGAAGGAAGGGCAAAGGGAAGGTGGGAGAGAAATTGGGGCATTGGTAGCAGGAAATGTGTACTGGTGAAGGGATGTTTGTTGGACATTGTATGATTGAAACTCAATCAGAAAAGCTCTGTAACTGTGTGACTCATGGTGGTCTCATGGTGATTAAATAAACATTATCTTTCTACAATAATTATATGCCAGGTTTAAAGGATCATTTAAAAAATCAGTTTATATCTATGGTATAATACAAAAACTCAGGAGAAAATTCCTGAAATGCTATAAACTTAGGTCTAGAAAAAGTGTTCTTATACTATCTTCCATAGATTTTGTTTAGTAAAGGACAGTGTATAAAGTGCATTTGATAAAACAGCATTGGATATTATTTTAAAAGTAAGAGTTTATGAAATAATTATTTTTATAGTATATTGTTTCTGTTTCCTCAACTTCATAACTTGTAGAGATGTGTGCCACTACTTGAGAATTTGGTTCAAGGATTTAAAACAAGCCTAGCATCCCATTGATTAAATGAAGTGCTCATAAATCACATACAGACCCTGAAATTTAATTCTATGTGAAAATTCACTACAGATTTGATAATATTATGAAATGTATTTTCAATTACATTGAAACATAATTTGAGTGGAAGCCTTGGCTATTTAGGAAATGTGACCTAAAAGTAATGCTTGTTCGTACCTAGAATTTCCTGAAGGATCTCCTCATAGACATTCTGGTGACCAAATTCTAATCTATATTTATCACAGCAATGAATTATTAAGATCGTCAAGTAGAACAGAATTCTCTAGGGATCTGTACTTATCACAATCAAAATTCAAAGATTTGAATGCAAATTTGATACATGTAAAAGTTTCTGAAAGCTGCAAGATGAATTCTTGAAGAAAGAAGACATTACTTATACAGTACATTTTTATTTTTAAAAACTTTTAAAACATTATTACTTTTGGAGGGTTGTACTAGGTTGGTAGGAATCATTTACAGAGGAAGAACAGGTAGGTACAGGCAGAGGAGGCTGATGACACTTTGGGTTTGAATAATCAAAAGTGTCATATGATGCATTCGGATATGTCATTGCTATGTTTTTTTTTCTTTCAGTCTTTTCTAGGAGTACACAGAGCCTATTAAAAACAACAGCTCAGGCAGAATATGTGGTAGGACCTTTGCCTTGCACACTAGTTTGATCCTTAGTTTCTATCTGACCACTTTGCCATAGCCTGTTAGGAGTAATTTCTGAGTGCAGTGCCTGGAGTAATCCTGAGT
>PVKC010052084.1:0-10329 GCA_004027635.1 Crocidura indochinensis | reverse complement strand
CCCTCCCTCCCTCCCTCTTTTTGGAAAAGTTGGATCGAGCAACCAATAGCTATTTCTGTATGGGCCCTCAGTAAGGGCACATAATACTTTCTCACATGGCTTCCCCATATATTATCTCATTGAAGTCCAAATAATGTGCCAGCATTGGGTTTCAAACCAAACCAAATCTCAAAAGAAGTTTTTCTTTTTCCAAAGAAATAAAAAAGATGTTTTGGGCTCTTTTTCAATGGCTTTTTGTACTTTTAAGGAAGTTTATGTATACTCTCACTTGAGAAGAATTACTTTAGGCATGAAAGTTTGTGGCTGTTGGGATTTGATGGGGGTCAGTTATTGAAAACAGCTTTTGCAAGAAATCAGACAGGAAAACAGCAGTGTGGGGATGGCTGATATACACACACCCCTTTACTCACAACAGGATAGACAACTCCATGCAGGACATTTTGGGGGCTCAGACAAAAGTGGAGGAGGGTATTGCTAAGTCTGTAATGCTGGTCTGTGCCAATGCCAGCGCCTTTGGACCAGTTGGTTATGCTATTAGAGTGAATCACAGGACTATTCAAAATTGAGAAGGGAATAAATTCAATCTCTTTACTGGGATGGGACAGGCCCACCTGCCAAAGGGGTGTGTTGACCATCTTTAGAAATATAATCTACCCCTCCAAATCTCACTAAAAGCTGTCATAATTTAATCACCAGTAAAGAAAAGAACTTGTAAGATCATAATGATAATCTCTCCATTGAGAAATGGGTTTTCTTTGATGTTCTAGATGTCAGAGAGAAAAGTCTTCCTCTGGATTGTCCAGTTTGCACATGCCATGATATCTGAGGGATTTATGCTTTTTCCTGATTGTGACAGCATAATAATACTTGAAAAAGAAGGAATTTAAAATCGAGGTGAGATAGTGGTGCTGATTTCTCCATATTTCATGTATGTATTTGCATTTGTACTTTGCAACAGGATTAAAGGGAGTTAACATCATACTATTTGATACCACAAAGCTTAGCAAAGAGAAGAGAGATTAATCATTGCCACTCACTTACATAAAAAGAATAAAATGCAAGATAACATAATGACCTTATAATCCATGCAACAAAATCTTGTCATGATCAAAAAATAATCTAGAAATGGAGACTAGACCTATTGCTAGGATAGATTTATCTTTTAAGCTAAAAAATTCCCAATAATTCTACTGGTTATTTTAAATTCGTTTTTTTTTGTTTGTTTTTAGCATTTAAATATACTTCCAGTATATGATAGGCATTGCATACATGCCTGCAAGTATTGGGTATTACAAAATCTTCAAAATCTAGAAATTTCTCTGCAAGGGAGAAATGAAATCCTATAACCACTGTAGATTAGTACCAGGTGCTATCCTTTTACAGACTTGTGTGGAGGACACACTAGTCATTGTTTGAACTTTCACTTTATCACTATCATTTTTAATTTTTGGCATTCCAGTCTCATTTTAATTCCTTACTCTATCCTGTCTCCATGGATTCACCCTCTGCTGCTTGGCAGGACACTCTGTCTGGAACTGCTGACTTAACAACTTCCTTTGCTCTGTGATCATGTAATTCTAATCTTTCTTCTCACGAGAGAATCTTTTGTGAATTCTAAGGCCATATGCTGCAGATCTCCATTTTGCCTCTGAAGTAAGTTCCAGACACGTGACAAATATGGTCAAACTATTTACAGCAAATGTCCACGGGAGCATTCATACCAGGCAACTGGGATACTGGGGTCGATTCATAGAAAAGTCTGTTTGACTGGACTGTCATAAACAATGAGATCACAAAAGTAAATACTCCACATCTGGCTGTCTGGATTCTTACTTTCATGAATATTTCTGGAAGGAAAGAAAGAAACCATGTGGATCCATCAGCATTATGTTGTCCAGATAATTTCAATATTTTCTAAGAAGAAAAGAAACTTTTTTTTTGGATTTAATTCTTTGGGTAATATTCATCTCATGACTTGTATGTCATTCAACACTGTGTGGATAAAGGAAAGTGTTTGGCTATTTCAGTATGATGCCGAAATATTTGACATTATGATGACAGAGCATCATAATGATTAAATTTACAAGTTGGAATATTGACTGACTTCAAGAAAATTGGTTACTTGCCTCTGACTGTTATTGGTTGTTTTGTTTTTCCTCTTTATGTAGAATATTTTCCTTATTTTGGGGGGTTTTGGACCATGTCCTAAAGTGCTTGGAGGTTAATCTCGGTGGCTTTGTGCCTGAAGTCATACCAAGCGCTACTTAAAGACCACTCCCAGTTGCAGAATTTGCACTCAGCCCATTGAAATCTCCCTCGGGCTCATTATATTTCCTCAAGATTCCATTTGATTAAAAGAGGAAAGAGCTGGTCCACATTCAGAAATGTTTATCAGCATCCAATTTGATATTATATATCAACCTGCTTATCTCTTTCTGCATTAATCAAACATTCAAGTAGCTTAAAACTTTATTGGTTACCATCAGTTTTTGAAATATTCAAGTTTGAAAGAAATAAAGAATTATCCTAATTACAGGTCAGAATATGTGCTAAACAATATACATTTTTTCTTGTAATGTGTTTGCATTAGGGGTAATCTATATTTGTTATTTTTTACATACTATTTGCACTTAAAATACTTTTTCTGTCCTTATAATGCACAGTAATAAAGGTAATATTGTATTTGGAGGTGTGCTGGCAAGGAAACTGGTGGGGCTAATCCAATAACTTGGAACTCCTTGGAGACAAGGTTCTATAGAAACACATGGTATTATTAGCACTATTATTACTGTGCGGAGCTGGAAACCCTGCCTGCCCTTTGTAAAAGCTGGCCATTTAAGAAGGAATGCAGAATTGCCATAGCAGGAGTTGAAAGAGCTTTGTATTTTGAAAAATGTACACAGCTAGGTAGTAGAATTAAAAAACATATATGAAGAACGTGGCTTTTCTAGTATCTCGTTCTTCATCTTTGAAGATGATGCTATCAATAATTTTTTTCAGGTATAGCATGTAAGTGAAATTCTGATTTTTGAAGGTTTGGTGGTCAAAATAGAATCTTTTTTTTTTTTTAAATAGGAGTTATATGGTACTTCTTCAGATTTCGGTGAGAAAGATATCAGGATGCAAAGGAAAATGTATACCTTTGCATTAGTATTGGGACTAATCTTACACTTCCGTTCTTTGTCTTGAAATATATCCATATTAGGGAGGAAGTCAGTACTGTAAATAAAAGAAATGTATCTGATTTTATAACATCCACCATTCAAATTCTAGTTACCAGCCATTTGACCGTAAATATTGCTTACCTCAGTTTATTTAACTATATACTAGGAATAATATAATAACACCCAATACAGTGCTTCAATATAGATGATTTCTCAGAACTGGGGTCATCATCTTAATTTTTATCTCATTCAAATGAAAGTTCAGCTAACTCTGTATTATCAACATTTATGGGGAAAGGGCCACACCTGACTGTGCTCAGGGTTTATTTCTGGCTCTATACTCAGGGCTTATTCCTGGCAGTGTTCAGGGGACCAAATGGTGTGCTGGGGATAGAATCAGAGATGGTAGCATGCAAAGCAAGTACTCTTATATTATCTCTCCAATCCCTGTACTGACAACTCTTAATTCTATTACCAAGTTTCTTCATAATTAAAATCCCTAGTTTCTTTCTACTTGCTCTTGCTGACCACTTTAGAGAATAAAAGGGAGAGCATAAAGGTCATAGAAATTAATTCTTCAATTAGGTGAAAGGAAAGTTATTCATAAAATAAATGGGTTGGTTTTGATATAAATCTCTCAATATGAATATAACTTAATAAAACTGTAAGTTAAAATTATGTTGGTCAATTAGCTAGATATCTTCATTTTCTTTCATTTCATCAATTTCAGTGCTATAGTTGCAAATATTCATAAATACTTTGTTATAGGTGATCTACTTAAGGTCTTTATTTCCAAAATACTTGATCAATATTTAATAATTTATTAACAAGTATGTTTATTTATTCCAGCCATGTTAGTTATCTCATAAAAAAACAAACAGAAGGAAATATATTTCAGCTTTTTCTTTCTGATTATGTGTCTTAGAAAGGTATTTTACTGTTTCTGGCTAATTTAATATATAGGTTTATATTATATATTCTCCAAATTTATTTGCATATGGGATATTGTGCCTGAAAATAATTGTAAGTGAAGTGCAAATATTTTTCCTTTGTAACTATGATAAACAAAAGTTAGGGTGTTAGAGTAATAGTTTAAAATTACATTGACTCAGCTATGTAACTGATTATAGCTTTGATGAAAATACTGGCTTAATATAGAAACAATTCATTTTATTGCTTTGAACTATTCAGTAGACATTTCTTCATTCAGCCAAAAGAAGTGATGAACTAAGGTCTTATTTTAAGATGGGTATTTAAATTAGACCCAGATAAAAACCTTATGGTGGCTACATTTCACTGAACCAACAAATTCCTCCCTATTCTTTGTTTTGCAAAAGAATATATGTTAGATTCTGGGAACCTCCTCTTTTTATATAATTTTACTGTGTCCCCTTATTTATCTATCTGTGTGTGTCCACAAACAATAATTTACTTTGTTCTTGCAGTTCTCCTTTGTTTCAATTATTTATTTATTCATTCTCCCTTAATTTTTCCCTTGTCTTCTCCCTGCTGGTATCAAATGAATTCCTTTTTCTGCAGAAACTCAGCAGGGAATGGATTAATGCAGCTGGAACACAACTACTGTAGTGTCAGGATGCTGGGGTGACCTCTGTATTTGAAAAATAAAAGAATTGAAAAGTATCCAGCAGCTAAAAGTCAGGAGGAAAAAAAATCTTGATGCATCTTGTTCATTTCCACCATGGGAGGTGTTTGTCACATCTCCCAGGTATCAGAGAGAAAGAGAGAGAAAAAAATCATACAAAAAATTAAAAACCTTAAATGAAGATGAAACGACCTGGCAGAAATGCTGAGTCTGTGATATGTTTTAATGCACATCAAGCTAGCAACTCACAAGGAACCTGGAATAATATTGAGGTGCATGACTGATAGGAACAGAAAAGCCTTGTTGTCCCTACCCCGTTCACTGAAATTGTATTATTTCCAGCAGTGAGAACCACCTCCAGAATTCATCTTCCAGTGATAAAAGGGTCCATGTTTCTAGGCATCTTCCATCAATGTCAGATTGTGATGGTCGGCCCTTGCCTGGGTATCCTTGCTGCCGAGGCCAACGGCAGCTTAGCCAAGGCTGAAAGGATGTCTGTTATCCCTCCTACTGGGTCACTTGTGTTTGCCAAGGGTATTTTTTCCATGACTAATACTCAGTGAAATATTTGATGTTTAAAAACAAGAATGCTTAGCCTTGCAATTGTTATTAAATTCTTTTCCTGGGCTATAATACAGAGGCTTTGATCTCAAGTTCTACCAATGCTGCAAGGACTTGTGTGATTACAATAATGTGCACTGCTCTTCTCGCTATTCCTATAGGGAAAATAAACCCCACATTAGTTCCATATTAGTACCTGACTTGGAGAAGTTAAAAAGCACCAGAAAAAGGTTAAGCAGAGTCAAGTACACATAAGAGAGCAGTGGTTATTAGTGTTCAGGGAGCCATTAAAAAATTCTGCTTATACAGAAGAATTTATTGGTGCTCCTGCTTCTGGCTGCTTTATGCATTTTAATAAAGAAGTCAGATTGTGTGTACATGCGCACATGTGTGTGTGTGCTTGCACACATTTTATGGCTATGATTGAACAAGCTATTTGGTCTGTCATTACATTCATACTTTTTCCTTCCTTCTCCCAAAATTCTAACATTCAGCTTCCCACATAATATTACAGTTCTGAAATCCTTCGGTTTTTATTTTATTAAGGTAGTTGCAGGATGAATATGACAATTAACTCTGTAGAGATTTTTTTCTGGGAAAGCTTTCTTTAGATAGATGTTTGATGGCAATTATCTACAGAAGGAAAAATACCTGAACAATTTCACAAAACCAAGTGAAGTTTATGAAGCTAAAATTCTCGGTACTTAGTAATAAAATGAAGGTTTATTAGAGAAGACATGTGGGCTATGATTTAAGGGAAGGGATTTGAACAAATAAATGCCTTGAATGATTCCTTCTCATTTCTCATGGAAATGACCAAAGGAACATGAAATTTCCAGCAGAAGGTTCTGGAAAGGTGGCTACAATGTCGCCAACATTCAGAAACTCAGAGTGAGATGCATATACTCAGAGTATATGATAGGGTTGAATGACTCATGAGATGTGCCAAGCACCTTATGAAAGAAAAGACTTTCTTTCCTTCAAAGAGGAACCACCCTGTAGAACCCATTGGTAAGCACAAGGTGTCAGGGGGCCTAACACAGGCTCAGCGGCCAGGAAATTGGAGAAAGACAAACACTGGCGGGATGAGCAGCAAACCCTTGCACAAAACTATCTCATCTGGCAATCAAGGCATGTGACAGAGGTGGAGATCTCGGCATTACAAGCTACTTATCATCCTTGTTGGTATCTTCCTTTTAGTGCTTTATTCCATTGTGGACGAGAATGCATTTTGCATGACTGAGTCATTTAAAATTCATGGAGATTAGTTTTATGCCATATTCCCACTCTGGGTAAATGTTCCACGTGCACTGGAAAAAGAGCATCTATTCTGTAGTTGTTGGATTGCCAATTAAGGCATGTTGGTTAATGATTTTGCTCAAGTCTTCCTTATCCTTATTGGTTTTCCGTTTAATTGTTCGATTAATTATTGAGAGGGGTATTGAAATCCCTATCTTGTGCTCTCTCTAGTTCTCTCAGCGATAGCTTTAACTACTTTGAGGCTATGTTATTAGATAATGAAAGTTTAACTTGATGGTTTTGTTTTGATAAATCGATACCAACACAGCTTATTAAAAAAATCTGGTAATAGTCTAACATTGCTCTCAGTGTGTGTGTGTGTGTGTGTGTGTGTGTGTGTGTGTGTGTGTGTGTGTGTGTGTGTATGTGTGTGTGTGTGTATGTATGTGTTTTATTTTGGGGCCACACCTGGCATAGCTCAGGAATTATTCCTGTCTCTGTATACAGGGACCACTTCTGGTGGTGCTCAGGAGACTGCAAGTAGTGCAGGATTGAACCTGGGTCAGCTGTATGCATGGCGAATGCTTTTCCTGCTGTATTACCTCTCTGACCTACTTTGCTTTCTTTTGATTAGTGTTCAGTCGTGTATGTTTTCCCCATATTTTACTTTTTCAGGGGACTCATCCAACAATGTTCAAAGATCACTCCTGACTCTGTGTTCTGGACCATATGGAGTGCTGGCAATTTTACTTGTGGCTGCATTCAAGGCAAGCACCTTACTCCCTGTGTTATCTCTCTGGTTCCATATTTTACATTTTTAGCATACATATGATTTAGTAGTTAAAATGTCTGTATTTTTAATTTTGTAAGCAAAACCAGATTAGAGTTAAGTCTTGTTTTATGGTCATCCTGACAATTTGGTCTTTTAGTTAGGGTACTTATGTAAGGCCCAACAGTCCAAATCCTGTTCTGACGCGGAGGAATGAAGGGGCAACAATTCAGGCAAATGCTCAGGCGGATTCGTTTAATCTGGTATACCAGGGTCTAAGGCGTACTCCCAATAGAGCAGAGACCAAAAGACCACGTGGTGCCATTGGTTCCCCTCTATATAAGATGGGAAGTGGGAGGGGGAGGAAGGAGTGGTGTGACGCCACTTCCTTAGGTTGGATTTCTGCTACAGTGACACAAATGATTGGTGAGGTAGGTCTAGGGGCGGAACTTCTGCTACGGTAACTCAAGAACATGTGGTCCCTACAAAAATGTTTCCTTCCCTAACTGGAACCTATTTTTATTCCTTTACACTTAGACTGGTTCATTAAATAGGATTATTGATAGAGTTAAGATTTAAATATGTTGTCTTGCTATTTTTTTTCCCATTGGTTCTGCCTGTCTTCCCACCCCACTTTTTTTTTTTTTTTTACTTTTTCTGGATTAAACTTTTCTTATGATTTCAGATTATTGTTATTTTAAAATTTGTTCTTGACTGTAATCTTGTGTTTGTCTTTTTTAGTGGTTGTGTTAGGATATAAAGTACAAAGTACATCTTATCACAAAATACTTACCACCGTTTACTTTAGAATTACATTAGTCATTTCCTGCTTAGATATAAACTTTTCAATAATATACATCTCTATCTTCCTTCTTAAACTTTGTACTTCTATTATCATGCATTTTACTTTTATAATCTTATATTCCGTTATTTGATATTTTTTTATAGTTGAATAGCCAAACATCTTTTAAAGAGAGTTAAATAATAATAAAACTCAAAGCACTATTTGGGAAGTTTTAAACAATTATTATAATAACAAAGGTCTTGCTCTTAATTAATTTTTCAAAAGCCTCTTGTATCTTTTTGCTCTTCAAAGATAATTTTACAGTGTTTAAAATTCCTGGTCTTTCAAGTCAAGAGGTTCTGACTTAAATTTGATTCTATCCCAGTTGCCCCTCTCACACCATGGCCTAGACTAGAACAACCTTGGGGCCTGTCTGATTTGTTTTGCCTCTCTCAAGAGTTGGTTGTTCCTTGTCTCATGTACAGGAATGCAAAAGCTGCTTTTCATGTTTTGATTATGAGTTTGCTGCAGGATAAATTCTGTGCCTGCTGTTCCATTTAGATTGGGAGGGAAAGTATATGTAATTGGACAATAATCACATTAGAAAATATTTTCTTTATGTATTTGAGGCAAATAAGCATATGAATGTGAATTATCTTAAAAACTTTACCTTTGTTCATCACCACATAATTTTTCTTCTTTATTTTACTTAGCTTAATTTAGCAGTTTATGTGACTAACTCTGCTTTACTTTGTTTTCCATCTCCTTTGAATCTCTGATCATTTCCTATTTTACCATATTGTTTTCAATTGTCTTCTTTAGTTGAAATGCATATTACCTAAAATAGCGAGGCCTGTCATACAAAATATCAGACCTGCTTAGTCCCAAGGCTTGTTTTCTACTAGTAATCACTTAAAATTAATTACTATTTATTTTAAAGCAAAAATATTGCCATTGATTTATCTTTCTTTCTCACACATTATCAATGGACTTTCTACTAATGTTAAAAAGAGAGATAGATTGAGTTTTCTTCTGTCCCTCCCCACCTCCTTTTCATAAACACAATTGTATTTCTCTACTCATATTGCTTGAAATCTCACTAATCAGATTTTTTTTGTTTCCCTCATCCTTACATAAATATTACCTTGTTTGTCTCATTTTTTTTGTTTGTATTGGACTTCGAAATTGTCTTTTTGTTTGTTTGTTTGTTTTGTTTTTGGGCCACATTCAGTGATGTTCAGGAGCTCCTCCTGGTTCTGTGCTCAGAAATCACTTCTGGCTTGGGGACCATATGGGATGCTGGGGGATCAAACCGAGTTCTGTCCTAGGTCAGCTGTGTGCAAGACAAAAGCCCTTCTGCTGCGCCACTGTTCCAGCCCCTAGAAATTGTCTTATATGACTTACTTTATTTTCATATACTAGACAGACTCAGGCTCATGTTATTCTCTAAGTTGAAAAACTAGACTAAAAATGGGTTATCTTGAGGCCAGAGCAATAGTGCAGCGGTAGGGCATTTGCCCTGCACGCAGCAGACCCAGGATGGACCTGGGTTCAATCCCTGGCATCCGAGGAGCAATTTCTGAGCTCAGAACCAGGAGTAACCCCTGAGTGTCACTGGGTATGGCCCCCAAATCAGAAACCAAAAATAAAAATGAAATAAAAATGGATCAGGGTGGGAGTGGTGATGATAGAGGTAAGGTGTCTGCCTTGCAAGCGCTAGGATGGACTGGACCGCGGTTCGATCCCCCAGCATCCCATACAGTTCCCCCAAGCCAGGAGCGATTTCTGAGTGCATAGCCAGGAGTAACTCCTGAGCATCAACGGGTGCGGCCCAAAAACAAACAAACAAACAAACAAAAGTGGGTCGTCTCTCGGTGTCATTTCTCTTCTTGGAGGTATTCCTTCTAGAATTTTATATCACTATGCTTTGTTTTTTTCTGTCTTGTTTGCTTTCTTTCTTTTTTTTTTTTTTTGGTTTTGCAAGGCAGACACCTTACCTCTAGCTCCACCTCGCCGGCCCCCTTGTTTGCTTTCTAAGCCTATTTTCTAGTCTTCAGTTTAGGACTACCCTTTTGCTCTATGGAGTTTAAAAATCAGTCTTTTTTTTTTTTAATTTTCTGTTATTCTAAGTCCCTTCTTTATTAATGCAAGTCCTCACTTTTTTATTGCAAGAATTTATTCAAGAGACAAAATTGATTAACATAATGAG
>PVKC010052083.1:0-10278 GCA_004027635.1 Crocidura indochinensis | reverse complement strand
CTATATATAGACTATCTTACATTTGGGGAAAAGCAGGTAGAGAGGTAGTGCAATACAGGTCTTATACTTATGATGGAAGGATAGGTTTCCACATTGTCTTTTGGGATTTCCTTGTGGTGTGTGGGTTCCCGGGTGCCTTTTCATCCCACACCCTGAATTTCTTGAGATTGGCGAAAGTTTTGCAGCAGGGAAGTCTTGGTAAGAGTTCTTGCTTTGGGGGTACTTTTGGAGATAAGTCTGGTTTCATGTAACAGTCCACATTAGGTAGAATTGGTAGGGAGGGCTGCGCAGCTTGAGTCAGAGGGGAGTTGGTTGCTTTTTCTTCCCTGGGACGAGGTGTGGGTTTAACTGGGTGGCCCTTCGGTTAGGTGCTGGGCACTGGTTCGTTGGGGTAGGAGGTCAGTCTTGATGCCTAATAGATTGAGAACTGAGGGTGAAGGAGATCCTTTTTTTTTTTTTTTTTTTTCCCAAAGGCCATACCTGGGGTGGTGCTCAGGAGTTTCTCCTGGCTCTCAGTCTACTCAGGAATCAGTCTTGGAAGTGCTCTGGGGACTATATAGAATTGCCAGAGATTGTAGTTGGGTCCGCCATATGAAAGGCAAAGACACCCAACCTGCTGAACTATCGCTCCAGCCTCAGGACATAAATTTTAAATTTAATTAGCTTAAAGTAAATAGTCACAAATAGCTTACCATTATGGACAGTTCATGTCTAACACATTTTCTTATGAGTTTTCACAACTGTATTTTGGAAACCACTAATCTAAATGCTCAAATTTCAAGAAATCTGTAACGTTCCTATATATTTCCTAACTGTTTTGTTAAAAATTTTGTCATCGGAAAAGCTAAGTTAGGTCTTGGGTTGCCAGAGAAGAAGAGAATCTTTACATTATCCAGTCCTATACCTAGATATAAGAAAGAGCCAGCTGGATTCTTGAAGTCTATGCCAGCAATTTTCAAGCTTTTTAAATGGGGGGAAGTTCACTGTTCCTCAGACCATTGGAGGGCTTGACTATAGTTAAACAAACAGACAAACAAACAAAATCTGTGAACAATAGTGGTCCAGTATTTTGAGGACTTCTGTCTGATAATGAGGAAGAGTCAATGAGGAGGAGTTGAGAGACGAGAGAAGAAAGGGAGATGGAGAGTGCCACTGCACTTGCTACACATGTGTACTGTGAGCCTGGAATATAATAAGCAAGACAGGAAGCAGTGGTAAAAACACCCGGCAGGCTGGATAAATATTCTCAGAGGCCACATGTCACCCATGGGTTGTAGTTTGAAGACCCCTGGCCTAGGCCTTTCTCAGTGGGAACTTCTGGATCAAGAGCTTGAGAACTTATGGTATTGAATGGGTGGTGGGACCTCTGCGAGCAGTTAACACACTTTAACCTTTCAGTAAGACCTGAATGCTTCTAGGTGAGCTCATGTGGCTTTATGGATGCAAATATCTCATGTGTCTAGCGGCAGAATATATCTGTTCCCTGGACTGCATGCAGACTTTATTACAATCTCCTCCACACCTCTGCCTTTCGTTCTGAAAACATGTTAAATTCACTTAACTTGCTCAAAACCTCACTGTGATCCACTATTTTGTATCTCCTCTTCATTCAGTTTACCCCTCTTACCGAGTCCCTAGAACATATTTCTGGTGCTTTGGGATAGATGTCTTCTGTCTCTCCTGACTGTATCCTGACTACAACCCAAATGACCTACTAACCATCAGTCTGCAAGTAATATTGGTAGCTTTTACTCCATCCTCTCCAGAACTGACCAATTTTAATTTTTTTCTCTTTGCATATTGGGGGTGGTGGTGGTGGTGGTAACATTGGTCCCCCTATTTCTGCCCCTGCTCCTGTCTCAGAAAAAGAAAACTTCTAGTCGGATGGATCATACATTCATTGATTCAACCTCCTCTGAAGACTAGTTTTTCAGATAATCAGATCGGTACCTTTTGGGCTCGTTCTGTGGAAATAGAAATAACTAAATCGACCTAAATTAAACAGGCCTGGATCTGCTATGTGTAACTTTCCTTGAAAAACTTGCCTTTGA
The DNA here is from genome assembly GCA_004027635.1 of Crocidura indochinensis. NCBI lineage: Eukaryota > Metazoa > Chordata > Mammalia > Eulipotyphla > Soricidae > Crocidura > Crocidura indochinensis. The sequence goes on along the minus strand of PVKC010052083.1, from coordinate 8,227 downwards.
CAGTGCCTGGAAAGTTGGATTTGTGGAAAGTTCCTGTCATTCCCTCTGAATAATGGTTTGCTCTGCCAGCAGCCTTATGCAAAGAATATAGTTCATGCTGGACACCTGCTCTTATTCTAGGGCTAGAGGTTCTGTGCAAAGTAGATAGAGTGTTTCTATGTCACCAGCCCCCAATAAAGACCTTCCACTGTATGTCAAATGAAATTCCTCAATAAACATTTCATGCTTTTGGTAAAACATGAAGAAATAGGAGAGTTAGTCCTAGCTTTAAGGTATATGGCTTGCATTCTGCTGTCCCACGTACCTCCCAGTCACCTCCCAGTCCTTATGGACTGCCTGTGTGGCCCTGGTCATTCCTGGGACTGCATGGCTGAAATAGCACCACAGTGCCCAAGCAGCACTGTGTCTTCAAGTCCTTAGGTTGAAATTCTGGTTTGGTTGAGAATCCCCAGTAGTGGCACCCCCGACCTCCAGAGCACCATTTGAGAGGTTCCACACCCTGAGGAAAAAATACCCATTGTTGGTAAAGGATCCTGGGAAACTTGTGACCAATTGCCTCTTGCCTTCACCCTTGACCCGTTTTCATTTGCTGAATTGGCTTTGGATTTTTCCCCTGCAGTAACTCAGAGCTCTGAGAGGGACCGCATGCTGAGTTTTTCTAATTTTCCATTACCTTGTATGATCTCTGGGACCCTCAATACACTTCCTCTTACCTCTTATTTTTCATTCCCTACATACCACCCTCCCTGCAGCTACACTGATCTCCTAGCTCTATACAGAGATGCCATACATCTTAGCATCCCACTCATGTGCCATGTTTCTGCCTGAAACATCTTTCCCTCTTTCTGCCTACTGGCCTGGTCTCTTCATTGTTTTCCTCTTCGAAGATTGTTTTTTACTCCATCAGCCTTCATGCTGGCTTTATTTTTAACTTCTCTAACTGCTTGCTTTTGCTTTTGCCTTTTTTTCTTTCTGTCTTATTTTCTCTACCTAACTCCTCTCTTTTTAGAGTGTATGGGAATTCTCTCAACTGTCTGTCTCTCCCCACTAGGATCTGAGTCAGATTAAATATTTTTATCTGTTTTGTTCATTGTGGAGACTAGGGTTTCCCTTCCAGTGCCCTGCAGGGTACTTCCTTGATGAACGTAGTCTTTCTTTACTATATATCTGCCTCCACAAGTTTTTGTTTGTTCATTAAAAGCTACTCTACCATGCAGTAACCTCAAACAACAGCCAACAGCACACAAAGAGAAGGCTTCATGTGAGGTAGGAGTGGGCTGGTCAAAATTTCTGTGTCATTCGGGTTGATTGACATATCTGAGTACTGGCTGCAGTGGATTTCTTAGCCTTGGTTCTTGCCAGTGGCTGGGTCCTGGGTTCTTGTAAATTGGATTCTTACAAGTCATTGTAGGATCTGATCCTTTCCACATGACCTCTTTCTATGGTTTCTGTAGCAGGTCAGACATTTTTTTTTACATGTTTTCTCGGGACCCAATGAGTGCAAACATGAAAGATGTCAGATCTCCTTAGAACTAGACCTGCCCATGGCACAGATCAATATTTTCTGCAGCATTCTATAAAAGAACTGAGTTTTTCATAGGATGAGGAATACACAGGAACTGGAAAAAGGTGGGTGTAGTTCTTGGGGAAGGAAGGGAAGGGAAGGGGAGACCAATGTAACGTGTCCTAGTACTGTGTGTCCAGGGGATGCTCAGGGAGGTGGAGATGGATCAGTCACTGTCTCTGATGTTGACTCCTCATGCAGACTATCCCATGTTGGTGCTGGGAAGTCTTTTTGGAATGAAGATGCTGTATGTATCTGAAGTGTGAATTGTGCCAGGGGAAGGGTCTTCGGTGGAGAGATCCAAGAAGCAAAGCATCAGTTGGTAAAAGGCCTATTAAACATTGAGCATAGCCCTGAGGGGAGCAAAGCTGCAAAGAAAGACCTGGAAGCAAACTGCAGGGTGCCTTGGATGCCCGCAAGAGATTTTCATACATACGTATATATTTATTTTATTCAATTTGCATTACAGAATTTAAATTAAGTGAAAAGTGGAGATGGTTTCTTGAGTATAGGTCAACAATTAGGTATTTTTCTTAAGGGCTAACCAATGCATTGGGTCCCCTTTTCAAACCTTTTTCTGCTGAACTGGTCTTCACAGGAGCAGCCAGGTCTTAGGAACTAATTCACGGCTACCTTCTCCTACTTTTGATGCTTCTCTAAAGCTTTAAAACTTTTCCTCCCATTTAGTTTCTTAAAACAGTTCAATGAATTCTTATTTATAATGTTGGGCTCCTGAGGCACTTTTTAAGAATTAAAAAAATTTTTATTTAAGCACCATGGTTATAACCATGTTCATAGTTGGAGCTTATAAAATGTACACCCTTCTTCACCAGCGCAACTTTCCTGCCACCAATGTCTCCCATTCTCCTCTTCCCAGATACTCTGCCTGTCTTTGAGACAGTCATTGTATTTCTCTATCATTGTCATGGTATTTTTAGTGCAGTTATTTCTCTAACTGCACTCACCAATCTTTGTGGTAAGATTCATATCATGGGCTGTTTGTTTTTTTTTGGTTTTTGGGCCACACCCAGTGACGCTCAGGGGTTACTCCTGGCTATGCGCTCAGAAGTCGCTCCTGGCAGGCACAGGGGACCATATGGGAACCGGGGGATTGAACCGTGGTCCATCCTAGGCAAGGCAGCAGGCACCTTACCTCCTGCGCCACCTCCCGGCTCCCTCATGGGCTGTTTGTTCTGACCCTCTTCTCTGTTGTCTCTTACCATACTGTCTTTTATATTTCTTTTTCTTTTTTTTTGATCAACTTTTATATTTCTTTCACAGATGAGTGAAAATATTCTGTGTCTATCTCTGACTTTTTTTTACTCATCATAGTAGTCTCCATCAAATTTCATATATTCATTTTTCCTAATGCTGCATAGCATTCCATTTTTTGGAAGCATTTTGAAACTCATCTTCTCATACTCCTTGCCTGCCTTATTCTGTTGTGAGCTGGTACCTCAGGACTTTGATCTTGCTCGCTCCATGGCTCATATTTACTCCAGGGCTTTGATGCTCCTTCAATCCTGCACTTGCAGTTGATGATGATCTACTCAATTCTAGGTATATTGTTACTGTCTGTGTTTAGGTTCTTCTGTGTGCATTCCATGTGTTTTGTCACCCTGAAGCCTGCCCCTTAGTTTCTGGGGCCTGGTTTGGAAATCTGGGGCCCAATGACTCCTCTCTCATGTGCTCCTACTGCACATCTGGGTGGCTGGAGAGTTCTCTCCTTGTGTTTGCTGCTTTCTTTCCAGCCCACAGTTCTGCACTTGCTCATTTCTACTCCCTGGAGTCCTGTAGCCCCTTAATTGACTTCCTTGCTTCTGTCAGCTTTCAACTCCTCCAATCTATTCCCCTCAAAGTGGACAGATAACCACCTCCTACCTGGAGTGACTGGGGAAAGTTTCTATGTTCTGTTGTTGGAATTGCATTGCTTCTTGGTAAATATTTTGCCTCTTGCTTTTTATCCTTGTTCCTTTACAACCCTGCAGGCAGTTGAGTGTTCAGCCATAGTTCCTGCCCTGGGTGAAATTCTGCTTCAACTCCTGTTCCCTTCCTGGGGTACCCCTCCCTCCATCCTTCCTTTTGCCCTTATTTATAAAAGCCTCCAGACCTCTTTATGCTTCTTGTTTTCATTTTGATGTTATTCTTTTTAGGGAGGGTCTGTTCGCATAGCAGTCAATCCCACATTTCAGTCACCACTTCAGAGGTTTCTTTCTGGGTAGGAAGCAATGACTGTACTGTTTGGTTGGCTCACACTTAACTTTTGGTCTTAGAGTTCTCAATAGTCTTGTCCCCTAGCCTCAGAGTTTTTAGTAGACCCATCCCTTGGCTCTGGAATTCTCTGCAGACCCATCCCTGGTGCTGGTGTGCTCTCAATTAGGATAGCCACATTTAGACAGGAGCCCCAGGAGACTTGGAGGTTGACCTGGAAGTGTCAGACTTCTTTTCTTTTTTTTTTTGGGGGGGGGTCAGGCCTGTCAGCTCTCAGGGGTTACTCCTGGCTCCACATTCAGAAATCGCTCCTGGCAGGCTCAGGGACCATATGGGATGCCGGGATTCAAATCACCATCCTTCAGCATATAAGGCAAATGCCTTACCTTCATGCTATATCTCTGGTTCCCCAGACCTCTTTTCTGCCCATGTCCCACTGGGAGACTCACTGTGTTTTCTGTCTGTGTGCAGTGAGGACCACTGGAAGTCCCTGATGATGAGAGAAGCCTGCTCCCTGCTGCTGGGACCATTATTAATGAGTCAAAAAGACAGAAAAAGTCATCATTTTTCTGTTTTTAACATGGTATCTGATATGCAGTATGTATACATCAGTGCCTTTAAATATATATATATATATGCATATATATTTAATGCTTTCATAAATAGCTATCATGGTGATAATTTTATACTTGGAGAATCTTTCTATGCAGTAGAGGTTCTTTTTTTAAGTGGAAATATAACTTTTGATTATCTTTAAATTCCTCATCATCTTCCATTTGCTGTAGGCAGTAGTTTAGTGGTCCATTTCATCTGTCACACTGATTGTCTTAAATAACAGCTTCAAGTTCTGACAGCTGACTCATTTTGGAGTTTTTGAGTCTGAGTGCTCTGTAATTCTGGATTCACAATGAAGAAGTGTCAGGATGTTTTTCTTTCATACAGGTGTGTGTGGTGTGTGTGATGCTGTCTGTTTGATGTGAAGGGTGTTTGATTGTCAGTATTCCATTAGTTAACTTTGTTTTAGTTTTAAGGATAATACTGATTGTTTTGATGGACTCTTTATTCCCTAATGTCTTGGTCATCATGTCTGAGGGCTGCCAGATGACACCTGTCTCCCATCTATGAGTTCCACTTTCCTCTTGCTTGCTAGATTCTAACTTTGTGGATTACCATGAGATGGAATGGAAAGATTCTATGAGACAGTCCAGTAAACAAAGTTTCACTCCCAATTTAGTTTTGTCTGATGCAGTGATAATTATTACATGGGGAAATATGTCTTATGTATTTTTTGTCCACTGACACCAAGTGAGATTCTTAAACTTCTGGGGAATCCTGGTTTGGAAGAGAAGCAAATGGAACTCCTTTGTGATGGAGGCAGTAAACAGAAAATTTCACCACCATGCTTGACTAATGAAAACTGTTGGCACAGACCAATATGAATATAGTGACAAAATCATCCCAACAGGGGATATGAACAGACCTACAGTATATTATTGCCTTATCTATGACCTATAGATTGCTTGGTAATATACTTTTGATCCTTTCAAAAATATTTAAGTTAAAATTGAGACTGTACTCATTTAGAGACATCAAGTTTTTTCTAGTAGATGATAAGGAAAGGATATTTTTGATAAAGAATGCATTCTATGCACCCCTTCCTTCTTACATAAGTATATTGCTGGTTTCTGGTAAGGGATGAAAAGATAGTGGGTTACATGATTTAAGAATGATGGAAATAGAGAACTATAAAGTCAGTCATTGTTCCAGATTGTATCTGATTCAATCTGACTTCTAGATGAAAAGTACAGAGATTATATTGTGAATAGATTGGGTCAGGGGAAGTGGCAGGGAATGAGGTTGTAAGAAGGAGGCAGTGTCAGTCAGTAGTATAAGGAATCGACAGAATATTCTGGGCAGGGTAGTGATAGCATGTTGTTTGTTTTATCATTGTATGCAACCTTGAACCAAGAGGTTGAAGAACTGACCCAGTCCTTGCCTTGGGAGTGTTGTTTAGATATATTGAAGCAGAAGAGAAAAAGTGTTTTGAGATTTGGCAGGTGGAATAATCAGATTTAGCTCTATAAGATAGGGAAACTTGGGGGGGGGCAGTGATTGGGCATTTTGAAGTATGTGTATTTATTATTAAATATACATTACAAGGAATATATCTTTGACTTAGGCGTTGAGGCCTAGGATCCAGGATGCAAGTGGGATACAGTTTTTTCTTACACACACACACACACACACACAAAATCCCACCTGTTGGACCTGGAGAGCTGGGATACTAGGGTGAGGTGAGCATGTTGCTTAGACATATTCAGATCTGCTTGACATCATAAAGTGTGACTCATAAAGATGCCAATCTTGGTGTTCATTACTTCCCATTGGAAGGGAGCCATGACTCAAGGGGAAAAGGGTATCTGGAAATGAAGAGGGGGTCAGATTCAGTTGATGAATTTATGAACTACATTGACAGTTTACTCACATTTTTCAGTTTCACTGTGGCTTCAATGTCTTCTTGCCCATAGAACTACTCTTGACCTTTCTCCCCTTGTCTACGGACTGAGCAGTGTGACCTTTCTAGTTCTAGTCTGGGTTAATCAGGAGAGTAGAGGGAGAGTGGACATTTTTCTTCCTGCCAGGTCATCAGGATTGACTTCTTTTCTTTACCAAACACTGAGTCTGGGCAACCCAACCTTTTCATAGATCTCTATTCACATCCATCGAGGTCCCTACTGGGCCTTTGGGCTCCAGGTAGATGACAAGGGTGTGGTACTCTTCTGAGTATTATCCTTAATGTTTTTTACTAAGGGACTAATTTGAGTGGGCCATTGTTTCATGCCAGTTTTTGGGCAGATAAATATAGTAGTAAGAAGTTACTCTTTGCCCTTTATGATTCTATTGGGTACTCATCTAATGTGGATTTTTAAATAGACCAATACAATTTATATTTATAAAAGTAGCTAAGGTAGAGTGAATTTATTTTTATGTATACTAACAGGTTAAAAGTCACTGGGGTTGCCAGAGGAACTAGGATGGGTCTGGAGATCCCAGAAATTTCCTCAGCTCTTAATTTTCCTTATTTTAGGGAACAATATAATGTGTGAGACTGAAGATAAATTTCCCTATCAAGTTCACATTGTAAATTTTAAACAGTATGTTCAGTGTATTATCTTGACAAATATTTAATCTGTATATATTTTTTAGATTTTTATCTTGACAGTTGTGAGTGAATACCTCTTGGACAGAATCATTCAGGCCCAGAGCTCAAGTGCTTTGATAAAAATCTTAGAGAAATTGAAAGACATTTTACTGTCATTCTATTTCTTTCCTTGACAGTAATCATATTGGTACCTTCAAATATTAGGTTGTAGGTTACTTCCTTTTGTAACAAAGAACTGAGTCAAAGCAAGAGAGATAAATAATCCATGACTCTATATTAATAGGCACATTTATAGAGAATCAGTGGGTTTGAGTTTTGACAACAGTGTTTGATCAGAGACATTTTCCCAGAACATTTTTTAATCCCAAAAAACCTGTTGTTCAGAAATTTCTAGTAATTTTTTTCTTTTACTTTGGCAGCTGTTACTAAATTTGCATTCCAGATATTTTTTCTTCTTGTTCTACTTCTGTCTCCAGAGAGGAGGGGCAGTTGGAAATGTGTCTATGGAGACTGTCTTCCTCCATGGCTATATTAACAAAACACCATGACGCATTCAAACAAAAGGAATTCTCCTTCGAATTCTGAGGGCTAGAGGATTAAAATCAACGTGTTGGCGGTTTCTTTGAAGCCGTGCATATAATTGCCTGGCAGTACAGTTTCTGCCAGTATTAAACAGTTCCTCATTGGTAGCAGCTTAATTTTAATCCTTGCCATCAGCCCCCACAGTTTTCTCTCTTCTTTCCTTTTTTTTTTTTTTTTTGGTTTTTGGGTCACACCCGGCAGTGCTCAGGGGTTACTCCTGGCTCCATGCTCAGAAATTGCTCCTGGCAGGCACGGGGGACCATATGGGGCACCGGGATTCGAACCGATGACCTTTTGCATGAAAGGCAAACGCCTTACATCCATGCTATCTCCCAGGCCCCAGTTTTCTCTCTTCTTAAAAGGGTTCAAGACTGGTCATCCCAGCCCAGGACTCATCTTATTGAACCTCTTAACTTGATTACCATATTTTGGGGGAGTGGGAGACATACCTGGAGATGCTCAGGGTTCACGCCTCGCTCTGTGTTTAGGCATTATTCCTGGTCATGCTAGGACGATTATATTTGGTTCCCAGGATCTAACTGGGGGCATTTCTCTGCAGGGCAAGCTCCTTACCCTTGTTTTAGTTGTCTCAAGATGGATTGTGCTTTTGTTTTGGGACCTCACCTAGAGATACTCAGAGCTCTCTCCTGGCTCTGCACTCAAGGATCACTCCTGAGGGTTTAGGGAAACATATGGGAAATTGAATC
>PVKC010052082.1:0-10323 GCA_004027635.1 Crocidura indochinensis | reverse complement strand
TAAGATCACGAAGTAATAAACCAGAAACAGAGGGAGTCACTCAATCTAGAAGACCCTGGGGAGAGGGTGGAGGATATGGGAGACAGAATGGGAATGGAGGTGGAGGGAGGACAACTTGGTGATGGGAATTCCCCTAATTCAATGTTTATTTGTAAATGGAATATTACTGTGAACATCATGTAAACCACTATGATTAAAACAAAAAAATAAATAAAACTTAATGTTGGACAAAAAAAAATAGGCAGAGGAATTCTTGCAGTATGATCTGTAACAACTATGTAATTATTAGTATACTTCTTATATACCCCTGAAATATTATTTTGTGTATGAGATGTCCTAGTTTTTTTAGAATACAGTTGCCTGAAAATTATTAAAAAAAAAAAGAAAAAAAAGATGTTTCACAAAAACAAACAAACAAACAAAAATAAACACCTGTTCAAGTAAGTGAAAGTAAAGATGAAAAAAAATTGAACTACATTAAATTGAAAAAAATCTCTGCATTTCAAAGGATACAGTCTCTTGGATAAAAAGACTACCCAGAAATGGGAGAAACTATTCACCAAGTTCTCATGAGAAAAGGAATTAATAGCTAAGAAATACAAGATGCTGATAGTTTAATACATAATCCCTAGTTATAATAATACTACTCTATCTTTTATAGCTTTTTTACAATAAATGTTTTCTCTTAAATCATCTATTCTATACATTTTTTTATTTTTCTGTAGATTTTGAGGGATATTTTGGTGCTTAATGTGACCAGCAAAGTATAGATTTTAATTAATATGTAGTACTCTGAATATGAGATATTATTGTGTATTTTAACAAAACAGATGTGCTATATGAATTTAATTAGTACTTGAGCTATATCATTATAATGTACATTTGATATTGTTGAATTAATAAATGTGAAATAAGTTGACATAAACTAGAAACATTGGTCAATAAGTGCAATAATCATTTGATTCATATGTGACCAATGCTTGCAGGAACCAAACTATTTACTCTGAAAAAAAAAATGATTCAGTTCTTAGTATTCCTGGAAACTTTATAAAAGATAATTTGTACAAATAACAAGACTTTTATATTACACACATGATGTACTTACACGATTACTTCTCAGAAGGATAATAAACCTTATTTATTTATTTGTTCCAAACCTCTAATGTACCTCTGTGAGACAGTGTTTGATAAATATTTATTTTGGTACATCAAATAATAAATAACTACTGCACATTAAATTTAGTTTTATGATTACTATTTTATTCTAAAAAATATAACATTAAAACTGACTTAACTTTGTTTCTGACAAAAAATTTGAGTGCATTTAAGAGTTTTAGAAAGTATACCTATAAAGTTTCGATAAATCTACCACATAATCAGATATACTCTTTTTTGTTAATTGTTATGTTTTGTCATTGTTACTTTAGTGACACACCTGGCAGTGCTTAGGGATCAAATTCAGAATCTCAGACAAGCAAGCTATGCACTTTATCACTTAATTTATATGCTCAGTGCTCCCAGCTTTTGATTGAAATTCAAGCGATGTAAAGTATGAAAATAAAAGTCGCTCTTCTGAAACTTGTATAATAAAGTACTAATTATACTTTTATCACATTTTTTCTAAATATAAATATTTTTTCTAAAATTATTACAAATTACTCAAGAGATTATCTTAAACACTTTACAAAATCATGATAGAGAAGGTTCACTTATATTTTAGAATGATAATGAACTAAAGTTAACTAAGTATTTGAACTGAAATATTGCAATTTTGTCATTAAGAGACAATATATTGTAAAAGGCATTATAGATAATTTGTTATAGATTATTATAGTCATGTGTCATAGATAAGATTATCATTGTATAAACAAACATTTTCTATATTTTTATAATTAAATCTTAAAGAGCTTTTGGGAAATTTATTTTTTCATAGAACAAATGAACTTGGACTCAGTGAGGGAATTTTTTTTTGGGGGGGGGCACACCCGGTGACGCTCAGGGGTTACTCCTGGCTATGCACTCAGAAGTTGCTCCTGGCAGGCACGGGGGACCATATGGGGAACCGGGGGATCGAACTGCGGTCCGTCCTAGGTTAGCACAAGGCAAGGCAGGCACCTTACCTACAGCGCCACCGCCTGGCCCCCAAGTGAGGGAATTTTTAAAGACAATTTATTTTTAGGTCATCTCTAATTTTCTTTTCAAGGAAGTGACTTTGCTACTAAAGTCATAAAGATAGTGCAAGCTATTTTATAACATTATCTTGTCATAAGTGGCATCAATTTTCTCATATTTTGCAGTGAAATTGTATATAATGCCTGCCTTTATAGCTTGAAGAAAATTTAGTAAAAGAAAATCTCTGGACTGTTTTGAAACTAGTGATTTATTTTGAGCAATTTATGCCCATAAAATATATAATACATATTAATTAGTTCATCCCCAAAGCTTGTGATAATACTGGTAAAACTTAATATTCATATTGAGTGTATACTTGACAAACAATTTAGAATAGAGCCAGAGAGATTATTGAAATGGTCTCATGCTTTGATGTAGAAGACTCAGGTTCTACTCCAGGCACACTAGGATCCCTCTAAAAGTTACAAGTCACTCTAAAACTGCCAAGAGTGACTCTTAAGTTCAAAAATGCCATTTGAGGGGCAGAGAGATAGCATGGAGGTAAAGGTGTTTGCCTTGCATGCAGAAGGACGGCGGTTGGAATCCCGACATCCCATATGATCCCCCAAGCTTGCCAGGAGCGATTTCTGAGCATAGAGCCAGGAGTAACCCTTGAGTGCTGCCAGGTGTGACCCAAAAACTAAAAACCAAAAAAAAATGCCATTTGATCTAATCCCAATGCCAAAAATTGTTTATTTTCTATATTTAGACTTACTAATATTTGATAATTATAATAAAAATGTTGATGCAATTTGATATATAAATATTTCTCTACTCGGATATTGTTATTTATATCTATTTAAATAAAATTATTGTGAATTATTTAGATCAATAATAGAAAGTCTAAAAAGTAATGTCATTCAATTTATAAACATTTAAAATAGTTTATTACTGTAAAATTATATTTAATAATAAATGATTGAAGTAACTTTCCTAACTAAACATACAGTGCATTTACAAATATAATTATTATATTCCTGATCATATGTATATTATGCATATGTATACATATATTACATAATTTACATGTATATTTGTCCAATTTTATTTGATATTAGGCCACATCTAGCAGTTCTTGAGCATTATTCCTAGCTTTTTTGCTCAGATACAAAGCCTGAACTTAGGAAACTATATGGGGCTCTGGGAATTCAAACAGGCTCATCTCTATGGAAGACAGAAGTCTTATCTCCAAACTATCTTTACAATCCTAAAGCATTATAGTAAGCAATAGAAATGCATGATGTACTTTAATTTTTAATAATTTGTGATACTGTTATTTACAGATAAAAAATTAGAAAAGGTCTCCTTTGAAAAAGTACATGAGACATGCAACAAATAGACAAATCTGTTCCTCAACTCTTTAAATAACTTTCCAAGACCTATTTGGGATGTGATCTCTAGATTTATTCTCATGGGATTAATTATTTTTGGCTTAATATCTTTATTTGAGCACCATACTATGATTACAAACATGTTTATAGTAGGGTTTCAGTTATAAAAAAAAGAACACCCCCTTCATCAGTGCAACCTTCCCACAACCAATGTCCCCCATCTTCCTCCTCCACTCCCTCTGCCTCTATTTGAGACAGACATTCTATTTCTCTCACTACCATTGTCATGATAGTTTTTATTGTAGTTATTTCTCTAATGGCACTCACCACTCTTTGCGGTAAGCTTCATATCCTGGGCCTTCCAGCCCTCATCTCTATTGTCTCTGTGTATTATTACAATCATGCTGTTATATAGAGGTCCGAGTTCACTTTTTTGCATGTGGTTGACCAGGTATACAAACACCACCTGTTGAAGAGCCATTCTTTTCTCTATATTATGCTTTATATATTTTTGCCCCTTTATTAAATACTAATTGATTGTATGTCTGGGGGACATTCTCTAAATACTCAAGTCTATTCCATTGATCTGAGGGTCTATCTTTATTCCAATGCCTTTCAGTATTCTATTTCTATCTATAGTTTTTAATCCTTCTGATTAGGATGTGTCTTGAAGTAGTCACATCTCTTTTAGCTGTTCTTTGGATATCCAGGATGTGGGTTCATGAACTTTCTATTTCTGGAATTTTTTCTGTGATGATATATTTGACATTTGCTTCTTTATAGAGATAGCATTCTTGATCTTCTGGTTTTCCAATAATTCTAATGTTGTGCCTCTTGAATTTATCCCAAAGTTTTCTAGTGAGCTGTTCATTTATTATGACTATTCCATCTCCTGATGTTGTCTGAATGTGTTATGCAACTCATATTCGAACTTAATGAATCCTTCCAATGAGCTTTCTTTTCACCTACTAAGTTTTATTTCTTTCATTTCTACTTGAGTTTTTTCCATTTGTATTTCTATAAACTCTTTTTTATTGATTGTCAATTCCTTGTTGTTTTTTTTTGATTTTTTGAATATTCTCAGCATTTTCTCTCTAAAGTCCTATCAAAGAGACTGTGTAGATAGCTAATACTAATTACTTCACAATACTTCATAACTGCCATCTAAGTGTGGTGAGTTTTACATTAATTTCCCATTTTTCCTATTGCAGTGTGCTGGTGTTTTTATCTATTGAGCTGTGGCTCATTGACTGCAATAAATGAACAGCTGTGGAATTAATCAGTCAAACTCTTTTCAGGGAACACTGAACTAGGTATGAAAATTCTCTTCTGAGTCACAGAGGACCTTCTCTGCCTGTCTGTCTCAGTTTCTTGTGATTCTCAGCCTTTTGTTTTAATCCTATGTTTATAACTACAGTTCAAGCAATACATCTGTAAGCAGCAGATTGGTAGATCTAGTTTTCTGATTCATACAACCATTTTTTTATTTCTTGGTTGGTGAGCTGAATCCATTAACAGTAAATAAAATGAATAACTTCCTTTTATATAAATTTTGGATGTTTTTATAGGCAATAATTTTCTTTAGTTTTCATGTAAAAATACTTCATGCTCTGAGTGTGCCAGTTAAATAGTGACCAAGACTTATTTTTATATATAATTTATTTATTTATTTTTATTATATCTTTATATAAGCATCATATTTACAAATATGATTGTGATTAGGTTTCAGTCATGTAAAGAACAACCACCTTCACCAGTGCAACATTCCCATCAATGTCCCAAATCTCCCTCCATCCCACCCCACCCCTACCTGTACTCTAGACAGGCTTTCCAATTCCCTCATTCATTCACATGGTTATGGTAGTTCTCAGTGTAGTTATTTCTATAACTGTACTCACCACTCTTTGTGTTGAGCTTCATGAAGTGAGCTGGATTGTCTCAGGATTGTTGCACAAATGACTTATTTTTCTTAAAACCCATAGATGAGTGAGACTATTCTGCATCTATCTTTCTCCTTTTGACTTATTTCACTCAGCATGATAGATTCCATGTACATCCATGTATAGGAAAATTTCATGACTTCATCTCTCCTGATGGCTGCATAATATTCCATTGTGTATATGTACCACAGTTTCTTTAGCCATTCATCTGCTGAAGGGCATCTTGATTGTTTCCAAAGCCTGGCTATTGTGAATAGTGCTACAATAAATATAGGTGTGAGGAAGGGATTTTTATATTGTATTCTTGTGTTCCTAGGGTATATTCCTAGGAGTGGAATAGCTGGGTCGAATGACAGCTCAATTTCCAGTTTTGGTAGGAATCTCCATGTCTCTTTCCATAGAGTTTGGACTAGACGGCATTCCCACCAGCAGTGGATAAGAGTTCCTTTCTCTCCACATCCCCACCAGCACAGATTGTTCTCATTCTTTGTGATGTGTGCCAATCTCTGTGGTGTGAGATGGTATCCTGTTGTTTTGATTTGCATCTCCCTGATGATTAGTGATGAGGAGCGTTTTTTCATGTGCCTTTTGGCCATTTGTATTTCTTCTTTATCAAAGTGTCTGTTCATTTCTTCTCCCCATTTTTTGATGGGATTAGATGTTTTTTTCTTATAAGGTTTTGTCAGTGCCCTGTATATTTTGGTGATTAGCCCCTTATCTGATGGGTATTGGGTGAATAGTTTTTCCCACTCAGTGGGTGGCTCTTGTATCCTGGGCACTATTTATTTTGAGGTGCAGAAGCATCTCAGCTTAATGTATTCTCATCTGCAAGACTTATTTTAACTATTATGAAAACTTGTTTTCTCCATCATATTTAAATGTCTTACTCATATAAATTATTCTTGTTGTATATTTGCTTAAAACTGTACAATCATAACTTACTCAGTGTATTACGTAACTATTCTGAGGGGAAAATGTCTGTGCTTGTTCAGTTCCTGCAAACATTATTCCTAGTAAATAACACAACACTTAAAAAGTTTATAAATATAGAACATGTGCTATTTTATTTAAGCAAAGTGAAACAATTCTTTTAAATTTTAAAATAAGTTAAATATCTACAAACAGGTTTAAAATTGTACTATATGGGCCAGAGAGATGGCATGGAGGAGGGCGTTTGCCTTGCACGCAGAAGGATGGTGGTTCGAATTCAGGCATCCTACATGGTTCCCTGAGCCTGCCAGGATTGATTTCTGAGCAGAGAGCCAGGAATAACCCCTGAGCGCTGCCGTGTGTGACCCAAAAACAAAACAAAAAAATAAAAATTTGCACTATAAAGAATGTTGTGATTGAAATGAAATTGCCATTGCAAGTAACATTTTCTGGTTTGAATTCCTATAGAAAATCGTGCTTATAGTACCCATTAATGTGACTCAAGAATGATGTCAAAACCAGGAAAACTATCAAGGCTGGGCTGGATATTCTGATAGGTTTAAATGTACTTATGAGTACCAGAGAGATAGTGAAGTGGATAGGACATTTGCTTTGCATGACATTCCACATCTGAATACTGCAAGGAGTATTTCCTGAACATGGTGCCAGCAATAAGTGCTGAGCATTGCTGGATGTGTTCCCCAAACAAAGTGAATTAAAAATAAAGAAATGTGTTTATTGTTGTATATAATACAAATATTATTCCTACCAATTTTCCAGGTAAATTAAAAATTATACTAGTAAACATCATAAGTTATAATTTCAAGTAAAGTAGACAAATATCCTTAAAATTTCTTGAGCAGTTCCAACAACAACAAAAAAAGACTATTATAATTACCACTTGAACAAAAACATTTTTTTTTTGCTTCTTGGGCCACACCCTGTGATGCTCAGGGGTTACTCCTGGTTAGGCACTCAGAAATCACTCCTGGCTCGGGGAACCAAAGTTTGTCCTGGATTGGCAGCATGCAAGGCAAACACCCCACCGCCATGTCATCACCCGGCCCTGAACAAAATACTTTTGTCTGCACTAGATGCAAGAGGTTATCTCCATACTATTTAGTTGTAATATGTTATAATAGATTTTTTTATTCTACAGAAACATTCAGAATGTGAAAATATTGGGTACATCTATATTTTTATTTTAATTTAATTGTTTGGTTTTTGTACTATGTACTCAGAAATCCTGGCTCTGGGGACCATATGGAATGATGGGGGTCAAACCCAGGTCTATCCTGAATGGTTGAGTGCAAGGCAAATGCCTTACTGCTGTGCTATTGTTCCAGCCCTGGGTAAAAATATTTTAGACAGATATTCAGGGACAATGTTAATAAAGTCCTTGTCAATTTGAAGAATACTTTGAGGTTATTTTCCAATTTATTTTGTCAAGAATAGAATAACATAAAGGAACACTGTGATTGATAGTTTTATTGCACAGAATTGTAAGTAATATTCCCTACTTCCATTTATATCCTAGTGAGTTGAAATCAATAAAACAGTATATTTAATCCCAAAGACAGTGGGGAAAATGAGACCTGAGTGATAAGGTTATTTGCAATTTCAAATTCAGAATCTGAGAAAATCTCTTTTAGCAGTTATCTTGCTATATAAACTGAACTTCCATCCACATTATTTTTATTAACAACAATTCAGAGACAATATTTTTTCTCTTAGCCTTATTAAAGGTGTGAAGTTTGGTAATCAAATCAGAATTTTACCTTTAGTTATATTTTCACAATGTGCAATAAAATGTTTAAAAAAGTCTAAGTTCAAAATATATTGAACAAAAAACATTTAAAAATACATGAAAGATAATAAAATGCCTGTCAAATTTCAGTGAATAGGTATATGACATCTAATTTAAAATTATTTTAATATATTAAATATGAATTTACCTAACTGCAGGGAGAGTGAAAATTGTGGGAGCATATATTACTAGTCTTACAGCTTCCATTGTAGTCATGTGTCAATATATGATGTCTCTTCACTTATAAAAAATCTAGTTTGAGGATATATGCCTGATCATAATTTAGAGTTATATTTAAATGTTATTACATAATATGAATTGATAGTTTCCCAGGGTGAACTACAAAGTAGAGAATAAATAAGGAATTTGCTCCCACTTCAGGTTAAGACAGCAAGCCTTCTAGCATTTGAACACAAAATAGTTTTTCACTATCAATTTGCTGCTATGTCACAGATATAGAACAGTTATTAACCTTGCAATAGGAGACTATGCTATGTTTTTAATTATTAGGGTATGTTTGCATAGTAAAAGCACAAAATCAAAAACTCATTACATGTATCATGGATATCAAAACTAAGAAATAGTGTATGTAACTCTAGAGGATCATAAAGTCAAACAAGGCACCATACTCATCTTGCATCATAAAAATGTCCATATATAACTCTTTAACATACCCTTTATCTCTAGATTATGCCTTCTTTTAGGTCCTGAAGGCATGACCAGACAGACCACCAAAGCAACAACCATGACCTACAGATTACTACAGGGCCTAAGCATCAAGCATATTCAAGCAAACTAACATGCCCTTGCTCTTTTACACTCTCTTCTCATTACTTCATATTTTGTTGTTGTTGTTGTTGTTTAATTGTTGGTTTGTTTTGTTCTGTTTTGTCTTCCCTCTTCTCTCTTTTTATCTCCCTCCACCTCCACCTTCTTCTCCTCATTACCATCAATTCAATCCAGGGCAAATAGAAACCACACCGTTACCTCCTCTATAGGAATGAAAGAAAGCTGATATAAAGGGTGCTGCGGACATTACTGCAAAGGGTAAACACCTATATAGATAGACCTCACTAACACAATGCTTGGTACTGAGACATGAAACCTATACATATCCAAAAGCTGATCCATTAGTTTCCTTTCCTTACAAGTACTATACATACCTATCTTTCTGTACCCAGCAGATCTCTTGCCCTCCCCACATCTCTACATTAATATATACCAAAGCTAACTTCTATCTGTTTATATGGAGGCAGGAGCACACAGAGATAGGAATCCTCCTTAAGAGCCAAACCTAAACCACAAAAAATCCATACCTGTACCCTATATAACCCCTCTCATGTACTATCCCCTCTACTCCCTCAGAAGTCTAACTATCACTTCACACCTTAATCCAATCCCTGATATCCCCACCATGTTATAACCCTTCACCCTCAGTTCTTAACCCACTAGGCATCAAGACCAACCTCCTACACTAACGAAGCAGTACCCAGTTCTCAAGCGAAGAGACACTCACTCAAGCTCACACCTCGTTCACGGCAATAAAATACAGCCAACACCCCAACTGAGTCCTGCAGTGTGGCCCTCCTAATCACCTTTCCCTATTGTGGACTGTGGCTTAATACCAGATAAGCTCCAAAAGGACTCCCATTGCAAGAACTCTACTCAGGACCTACCAGCGTGGAGCCCACACCTCATGCGGAAATGTCAAAAGACAATGGGGAAACCTATACTATCATCATAGGTATAGGCCTATATAACACTACCTCTTATACTATTTCTCCCCAAATGTAAAGTAAGCAACTGTATCACTTTCTCCCTTTTTCTTTGTTTTTTTTTTTCTTTTTCCCCCCTTGTTCATTTTTTCTTTTTCATTTTTTGTTTTTGTTTTGTTTTGTTGCCCTACTTTTTTATTTTGACTTGATTTGTTTTATGCTTATTTCGAGGTCACAGCTGGTGGTGCTCGGAGGGAACTACTGGCTTTGTGCTCGGAAGGTGCCCCTGGTGGGCATGGAGGACCATGTGGGATGCCAGGATGTGAGCCACCGTCCTTCCGCAGGAAGGACAGATGCCTTGCCTCCTTCCTATCCCTCCTGGCCACACTTTATCCCTTTAATTACGTCTTTTATTCAATCATTTTTTT
>PVKC010052081.1:0-10319 GCA_004027635.1 Crocidura indochinensis | reverse complement strand
CAAAAAAAAAAAAACCAAAAAAGTAGAATCATTTAGTAGCTTATAAAGTTTATACCAGGTGCTGAAGTTGTTTTTAAGAGGGTCCACATTCAGTGGTGCTTAAGGAAGGGAATGGGTGAATTGGGCTCACTCCTGGTTGGTGTGCAAATATGGTGCTGGACCCTACAGGGACATCAGGCCAACAGTGCTCAGGGATACATTGGGACTGGGAGCTAGGCATAGTACAGAGGATCAAATTCATGTCCTCAAACTTGAGAGCTACCCCTGACCTCAGAGGCTGAAACTTTGTCTGCTAAATGTTCTTTGGCTCTATTTGTATGGTTACAAATAAAAAGCAAAGAGTACTGATAATAAAAATTACAGAAGTTTATTAAATTGGAAAAAATGTATTACATGTAGCAGTCTGAAAATTTAAAAACAAATTTTTTTGAGGAGGGGTACACCCAGCTGTCTTCAAGGTTTATTCCTGGCTCTCCAATCAGGAATCACTCCTGGCAGTACTCAGGGGACTATATGGAATGTCAGTGATCAAATCTGGGCATGTGCCAGGCTAGAAACCTACTCACTTTACTATCACTGTGGCCCCAGAAATTGTATTTTAAAAATGACTATTGGAGGGCCAGAGCAATAGTGCAGCTAGCTGTAGATTCTGTCCTTGCACATGGCGAATGTAGGTTCAATCTCTGGTGTCCCATATGGTTCCTGGAGCTTAACATCACTGGATTTGTTTCAAAAAACCTTACTAATATATTAGTCATGGTCATTAAAGCAGTTTGTTTCTTTAGATATACTAATTTCATACATTTGTAATTTGATTGATTTCAAATTAATCCATTTCAATTTATCTTTGTATGCTTATAAAGCAAATTAGCTACAAATAAAAGCTATTCACAAGCGTCCAATGTTTCTCTGATCTTCATGACACTCCTTTCAAACTAGAAGTTAACCAAACAAACAAAAGTGGTCTTTATTTGTTTACAAAGATCAGATTTAAAATCATATCTATTTGGAAATGCCTAGAGTTGAAGACTCAATAGTCCAAGAAACAGCAGGACTCTGAAGTGCCCACTAGGGGGTAAATGTGGACAAATTACTCTTCTTGCTGTATTAAAACGGTAAAATATATATATATATATATATATTTTTTTTTTTTTCACATTTTCACAAAAACCTGAATCCTATGTGGAGTCTCATCGCAGTTCTGGAGAAAGAATAAGTGAGAGAGACAAAGAGAGAGACAGAAAGGCAGAGAGAAAAGTTTTGCAAAAATTTACTCCAAGCATCTTCTGGAAACTGTAATAAACTTTATCTATAAATAATTTTATTTCCATTCTGTTGCAGTTATTTTACTCTGACTTCTTCATTCAGGATCTTAGTTTTCCACTTCCTAGAAGATGTGCTTTGACTTTGCAATATCCTATTTAAAATTAATTCCAAGAGTTAACAGGTTACTGAACAGGTTACTGAAGAATTAGTTAATAAGACACCTATGAAAATATTAAACAAGACTCTACCACAAATTCCACTGTTAAACTGGTTTCCTAAATATCCTAAATAATCTTTTTTCTCCCCAAAGAGAAAAATAGAGATATGTCTGTCAATACGCTGATTTTAAAAGTTCTCTCCATTTTATGAAACACAAGAATCACAAGAACTGTTTATTTCAAGTATTTGTAAAAAAAAAAAAGCTATTATTTTCTAGACAAGTAAATGAGTTAGTTGCTACACACTATTTTGCAAGAATTAAAAATTATATTGACTTGTATATAACAATAGTTTTATTGTAGGTGGAAAAATCTGCTATAAGAACACAGTGATAAGTTGAATACTTACCAGAAACAACGAAAGATACAGACATTTATTACCAACATAAATATAGTATGATCAAAGGAAGGTTAATTTTTTGTTAGTTTTGGTTTACAGTTTATTCCTGGCTCAGGGATCACTCCTGGTGGCCTTACAGGTCCAGTGTTGGGGATTGAATCTGTGTGCAAGTAAAATGCCTTACTTATTGTCTTATCTCTCTGGCCCCAGTTTAATTCTATTTGTAAGAGTAACAAAGGTAATAAACTTTTAATGAGAGTCAAAAAATACCAAAACAGCAGTTTATTTCCCTCTCAATTATTTTCCAGTATCTAAAATTCTTTTTCTGTGCAGCAATAATATTTACCATTTATTTTATCTTACGTTTTTCTATAGATATATCATGCCTATGCATACTTAATAACATTTTTTTAATTTAGGGCAAACTATACACAATTTTTGTTTCTTCCTTTTTTCCCTTTCCCTTATTTTTCATCTTAATTTCATGGATCTGAACATATTTCTGTGTTCTTATTTGTTAAAAATGAGAATTAATTGTTTTGCAAGTTCCTATTCTTAGGGCAGTCATTAGAGAGAAAAAGTGTCTGTTCATACCAGAAATAATCCACAGTCCCTGAAACTGTATAAACTGAAACTTAATACCCATCCACTTTGGGGATAAATGAATTTAGTGACTGAATCCTAAATCTGTGGTGATGTATATAATAGTAATTATATATGCCTGATTTCTCACTTCTTATTAGGTGGATGTGTTGAATTAAATTTAATAATTTTTAAATTAAGACATTCTAATGAAATGCTGGAAAACTAGGAAACAAAATGCCTGGAAAAACACCAGTTGAATACCAAAGGTCCAGTGGGAACCTACTTACTACAATTATTTCCTCTTGTAGGCTTGGCCTTTCTTTCCCCAAAACCACCCCCTTCGTCCTACCATCAGCCATTTCTCTGGCTCTTTATTTAAATAAACTTTGTTTCTTTTTAACTTGAATATTTATGTAGGGGCCCTGGTTAGAATTTACCGCTTGACTTATCCTTACTAATTTCCCTCTTGTCCCTGAGGATAGTTTTGGTGGTCAGAGTGGTATGGTGGTTCTTCCCAAATTACTCAAAAGCACATCAGATTTGTGTAACATTATACAAGCACCTGGCTGGAGGAAGCAACCTCGGAATCCCTACTGAAAAGAAATGGTAGCACTGGGCATTTCTGCTTCTTTTTCTTTTTCTGAGCATACAGAACACAAGAACACTAAGTTCTATTAGATGTGCTCTGGATTTTCTCTTTTAAATTTGCCTAAATATACATTAACCTAAACATATTTAATATTTGTGAACACTAAACTTAGCCAAGCAGCTCAGCTTAGTTATGGTTATTTGTCATATAGATAAAACATTAATAAAAGCAGCCAAACAACCTAAACTGGAGTTGAACCTCTTTAAGTCTCTGTGCTTCTAAACTGAGACAAGTCTTTTTCCCTCCCTGAGTTTTAGTTATATACTCTGCTTCTCTCACAAGCCATTCAAGGGCACAAACTATAATATGGATTCTTCTCAAACTTAAAAGCATTATTCAAATTTAAATTATTCTGAATGGAGAGCGACCAAAGAAAACCCCAAATCAAAACCCACTGAAATATTAAAACCACTCAAAGCATACTCGCCAAAGTAAATGTGAGGTTAACTGCAACAATGATATACCTAACATGAATAACAGAATAATGGCCATAGAATTGTGCTTGCTAAAAAAAAATATGGCCAAAAATGTAATACTGAACGAAGACAGTTCTTCATTCTGTATGAGAGTTGCCAGTCCTGATCATTTTGAACAGCCCTCAGTGGTTTGTTATTTGAGTGGAACTGCAGAGAGTTTCTGTTTCATCTGGTGACCTGTAACGTCTGTAACAGAATAATGTGATATTTATTATTTTAGAAGCTTCTTGACACTTTTAGATTTGGTTTGTGCTCCTAAGGAATGCTTCAATACATAAACCTTTAACCTTTGTACTACATTCAAAGGCCCCATTTGCTTGGACTAATAGCATGTCTGTGTTGGCATATGTTTTTGCTAAGGAGTCCTTATTGTATTTGCTGTGGACAAGTTTTTCTGCTTCTGACAGGTTTTCCTCTGTGCTCTCTGCTTGCTTACTTGCATAGGCTTTTTATTTTCTCAAGGTTTAGATTTCCACACCTAGAGGAAGGGAAAACCTGGCAGAATTATCTTCCTCGATATTTAAATAAATTCTCTTCTTGAATTTTCCAAAATTTTTCAAGGAAAATTTTCTCTCAATAACATTCCTCAAGGCAACCAATTGTTTCAATATAGATATTTCTCCATTTGCCTCTGTTAGCAACTGTTCTCAGTACTGGAGGTACAGTAATAAATTAGAGTTCTGGAACTCACTTGTGGTATGGTGTATAAGCAGTAACCAATTTAGAAATTTTTTTAATATAAATTCACAGTTAAGTGTTAGGAAGAAAGCATAGTAGGGCAACCAATGAGATAAAGAGTAGGAGAAGTCACTTATGCTAAGATATAAGTAAAAACTCTTTGAGGAAGAAAATTATGAATAGGGAGTAAAGTACTAGGAATTAATATTAGTAATCTAATATAGAGATATTTAGCCCCAAAATATTTTCATCTTCTTCCCCACAAAAATAAAATATCATTCCACATAGACCTTTATATATGTTATATGATATATACATATCTCATATATATATATATACACACACACTCACATTTACACACATGTGTCCTCTTTCATTGACATGGCGATGAAACCCAAAACATTCTAAGGAAAGTTTTACAAAAACCCTATTCCTTTTGTAAGGACTTATGTTTAGGGAAAGACAGTCAGAAGAGAGGTTCAATTCTCTTATAGAATGGCACTGAGCAAAACCAGTAATTTTTGTTATTGTTCCACAATATGAAAATACCATTGTAATACCATTGTTCTTAAAGTATAAAGTACTTAAATTCTAGTTTATTTTTTTAGAGGGGAGTTCAAGCATAGGATGCAGGGGGACATTTTCAGTGATAGTCAACTTATCAGGGCATATAGTCCAATGCTAAAGTCCAATGACGTGGTACAGATTGGACCCTGTGGTCTGGGAGTCACCAGGGATAACCTGGCAGTGTTCAGAGATCTGCAGAACATACCCAGAGATGCTCAGAGAGCTATGTGGTGTCAGTGACCAAACTTGAGACTTTCTATTTATGGTCTTGGTCTTTAAGCTATCTCCCCAGTCCCTAAATTCTAATTCTGATGAAAGCAAGTCATCTATTCTGACTGGGCATCGGTTTCACATTTACAGATGAATTCAAGGTCTTTTCAAGTTCTAATTTTTTATGGCACTGGCAAATATGAACAACATTTCCACAACCTTTCTGAAGGGTGATTTCATGAATTTGACTGCTCAAGCTTTTGGAAATCATAAAGTGAGTCCAGTATCATATTTTCCATTACTTTTCAAATACAAACCTTTTTCCTCCAAAGACTGAAGATGGAAGAAGTTAAGTTTTAACAATGTCCCTATAAGTATTCCTTTAATGAAACGTTAATCTAACTTCAAGTCAAAGGCTATATCAAAATAACAAACAAGATTTAAGAAAAAAAAAAGGGAATAATTAATTTAAAAAATACTCTAAGGGTCATGCTCACTCATGGTCAATTCCATAGACTCATTTTATTCACCAAAAATCATGGGTACACCAGCCTTGCAGCTAAAAACTGAGACACATTCTGGATGAAAGGTGAACCATGTCCTTTCCCTTCTGAATTTCTGGCTACTCCACTCATAATCCATGATCCCTACTTTGCCAGTGACCCAAATGCACCGCTTCACCTCTTTAATTTCTGTAGAGACACCTAACTGAGCAACATTCCAACAATGTCAGTAACAGTAATAACTATACTGCCATATCAACACTGAACTTGGAATTCCTGGATAGTCTTGCTGCCATGGAACATTTCCTAGTTTTTCAATACCGTAATCCTAGAAAAAAACACAACAAATCAGATGTCAAAGTAGCATTAAAGCTACCTAAGGTTAACACATGATTAACTGGTAGAAAATAATTTATTAAACCTTCAGACAATAAATAGCTTACTGATTCCATTGTTAGATATAATAATTTTCACAAATTTTCTTTTACTGTTTTTAAAAAATAGTTTCATTTTTACTTAACTACATACAATCAACATAAAATAAATTATTTCATGTATGCCAAAAGGGAAGGCTTTGGGGTAGGTGGGAATTTGGAGACAAGGTAGGTGAAATTTTACATTAGTGGTCAAATGGGTGTTGAAATGTGAAATGGTTGAAACAAATGTATTATGAGCAACTATATAAACCATGATATCTAAGTAAAGTAATAAAAAGTACTCAGATTGAATCAAAGGAAAGAGTATTGAAAAATTGCTTAGAAGTAAAATTATAAAAGGAATGCTCATAACCATTAACCAAACACATATCTTATATAACTAAAACTAGTTTATCACGGCAACATGTATGATTAATTAATAGGCTTTCTTTTTTGAAGAGTTGGCAGTATAAGGAAAAGGAGGTCAGAACTTCATGCACTGCCTAGAAAAATAAAGAACTTTGGAGTTGCTGCAGCAGGAATTGCAGACTTAGCAGAGAAATTTGAGGACTCTGGGACACTGAGTTCTCCATTACTCAGTGACATCCTCCCTAAGAAGGTTCGAATCACTTGACTGACAGCAACTGTGTGACATGACTAGAATTTTGAATCCAGACATTTTGGCAGATAGAATATAGAAGGCAAAGGAGCCTCTGCAGCTCTCAGAGTATTAGGTTATAAATCATCTCAGAATCATAGACAGAGCAAAATTGACTTAGATGAAAGACAGATTCCTTTTCCTATCAGGCAAAATTGTCTCAGAGATAAATTATTCACTATAGAAAATATCTACGGTTGGTCCATGAGTATGGATCTGGGACCATAATCATAAAGAGATAGAAAATAGATCACAGAAGAAGAAACTGTAAAGGATTTTACTTATTGTGAAGGACACTCCTGGCTCTGCACAGACCAGAGCTAACTTCTCCCTCTGAGCCAAGGGATCACTGCTGGCAGACTTGGAAAATCATATGGGTTGCTGGAGATCAAACTGGGCCAGCTGTGTGCAAGTACCCTATGCACTGTACTATCTTTACTCTAGTCCCAGGATTTGATACTCAGGTTGGTCCTTTCCATCAAGGACATATACTGAAGGTAAACTGATAGACCCTCCCCTTCTCTCATACAAGCCCAATGTCCTTTGATCTCTAAAAATAGAATGAATGAGAAAAAAAATCCTTATCTATCACTTTTAACACTATAACAACAGGAAGTCTAACAGGAAAAGAATTTAGAGTAATTTTTAAAATAGAACCATTTAGGGACTCAAAGTACAGCAGAAGGGAGAACACTTTCCTTGCACTAGGTTCAATCCCTGGCATATAATGTTTGGTTACTTTATCACCAGCAATAGTAATTCCTGACTGCAGAGCCGAGAATAATCCCTGAGCACTCCTAGGTGTGCTCCCCCAAAGCGATCTATATTGAAACAATGAATTAAGAAAATGAATTGGGAATATAGGAAATTCTTCACCAAAAATTAAACCTATAAAAATATTTCATAAATACTTTTTATGAAAAATGAGGCCAATAAAACAATAGCCTCCGTGGAAAGTATAGCAAACACTCTCAAATCTGAAGAGAAAAAAATAAGCAAAATTGAAAATTAAAATGTCTGTAATGAATCAAATAGAAGAGGATAGATAAATAAGAACTGAAAAAATTTGAATAAATGCATAGAAGAGAAAACATAAAGGTGATAAGCATAGGAATAGTAAAAATATAAAGGACACGTGCTTATTCATAGAGATGTGTGCACATCTGAGGAAGACCAACAAATGGTCAATAGACATATGAAAAAGTGATCATCATTGCTTATCATTAGGGAAATCCAAATTAAGACAACAATGAGACATCACCTTACATCAATGAGGATGGCACATGTCAAAAATACTGGGAAAATATCTCTGTTGGCAGGGATGTAGTGAGAAAGGAATTCTCATCCACTATTGGTAAGAATCCTGCTTGGTTCAACCTCTGTGGGAAAAAGCATTGAGGGTTCTGAGTAAACACAAAATTGAGCTGCCATATAAACCCAATATCCTTCTTTTGGGTATCTTTCCCCAGGCCAGAAAAAACTTTCATCCAAAAGGATGTAGGCACACCCCTATTCATTGCAGCAGACAGTACAATAACCAAAACTTAGACTCAACCTACATGACAAACAACAGATGAGGGGATCATGAAGATATGGCACATATATACAATGGAATACTACCTAACTGCAAAATGATACAATCATGCAATTTGTAGCTACATGGATGGAACTAGAAGATATTATGCTTAATAAAGTAACTCAGAAGAAGGATAAATACAAAATGTTATCACTTTTATGTGATATTTAGAATAACTGCATGGAGAAATGCAATGATCTAAATGGGTGTTGTCTCCAACTCCTTTGATCCAGAGTATAGCAAGGAGAAGAAAAGAAACTTAGTGGAAAGGAGAAACATAAATATGGAAGAATGGGGGTCGGGGCTAAGTGGTCTCAGGTGCATTGATAGTATTAAAAAAAGAGAGAACTAAATATACAAGTCAAAGGCAACAATGGAATCAAGATACACAAACTTTAATAATCTAAAGTTAAAACGGGCTTGTTAAACTGACAGGAATGGGGGCGTTATGGAATGCACTTGGAGAACATTGATGGAGGGAGACAGACACTAGTTGTGGGATTGACCCTGACTCACTGTATGTATGAAATTCAATTAGGAAGGACTTTATCAATCACAATGATTTTAATAAAATTAAAATAAAAGACATTAGTGGAGGACTTCTCAAATTTTAAGAAATAACTAATCAAAGGATGCACAGAAACTGATACATATTTTACGTTAAAAAACACATAACAATTCACATTATTGCTACAATCAATCAGCAGCAAAGAAAAATATTAAATGCTTCTGGGAAAATTGTGCAATAGGAAAAATTCCCTATCAAGTTATCTATTGATTTTTCAGCAAAAGTTTGAGAAATAGAATTATCATTCACAAGTCTAAAAGTTAATGAGGTTTCTGTACTGAAAAGTTGTTATTTCAAATATGTTCAAGATTTAAAGGCTTATGCATATCAATAAAACAAAGTGAAGTTTACTACCATCAATTTGATGAACAGCAATGTTGAAAGAAGCTATTTTACAGGACAAGAGAAAAAGACAAAAGAGCATAAAATTGACTATGGTGATAAATTGTAATATAGAATTAGAAGTATAAACAGGTATACATTAAGACAAAAAAATCATTCAGGAGAAAGAAAAAGGTTAGCCTAAAGATGATAATTTAAAAACAGTAAAAATAGGGACCCGGAGAGATAACACAGCGGTGTTTGCCTTGCAAGCAGCCGATCCAGGACCAAAGGTGGTTGGTTCGAATCCCGGTGTCCCATATGGTCCACCATACCTACCAGGAGCTATTTCTGAGCAGACAGCCAGGAGTAACCCCTGAGCACCGCCGGGTGTGGCCCAAAAACCCAAAAACAAAACAAAACAAAACAAAACAAAAACAAAAAAAAAACAAATAGTAAAAATAAAGACACTATCTTGGGAATAGAATGACTGACTAAAATCTCATGATGCTACAAATCAAAAAACTTGGGAGAGGGAAAAGATAGCACAGTGCTAGGACACTTACTTTGCATGTGGCTGACCTGAATCTTATCCTAGGCATCCCATATGGTCCCCCAAGCCCACAATGAGTGATTCCTGAGTGTAGAGCAAAGAGTAACCCATTGGCCCCTAAACGAACTAAAAAAGAAATTTCAGATGCAGAGGAAAAAATGCGACTGCTTCAGAGGCAAACTGTGGGGTAGGAGGGAGTCTGGGGATATTGGTGGAGGGCAGAAAATACTGGTGAAGAAATTGGTATTAGACTATTGTATATCTGAAACTTAATTACACATATTTTTATGATCATAATTCAATAAAAATAAACTAAATATAAGAAAAGTTAGATAAAATCTTATAAAACCAAGAGCAAGACAATATTATTAAAAAAAGCAAGATAGTGCTCGCTTCGGCAGCACATATACTAAAATTGGAACGATACAAAGAGATTAGCATGGCCCCTGCACAAGGATGACACCCAAATTTGTGAAACATTCCATATTTTTTTCTAATTCAAAATTTAAAAAAAGGCAAGATAATCTTTAGCCACTAATCTGTTGTTGGGCATCTGGGTTGTTTCCAGATTATGGAATCAAATAAATAGCACTTCTATCAACATTGGAGAGCAGAGGACATTATTGTATTGTATTTTTGTGATCCTATCTAGGGTCATTTCATAGGAGTGGTAATTGCTGGATCATATAAGATCTAGGAGACAAAACCTACAATGCCAAGAATTAAGTCCTACAT
>PVKC010052080.1:0-10321 GCA_004027635.1 Crocidura indochinensis | reverse complement strand
AAAAAAAAAAAAAAAGAAAAAAAAAGAAAAGAAAAAAAAAGAAATAGCCCCTGAGCCCTGCTGGATTTTTCTTCCATCCCGCCCCCCAAAAACTCTCTGTAGGGCATTTTCCCAAGCATTATGACGTATTTTATCTTTTTTTATTTCCCAGATTAAGTGAAACACAATATACCATAAATCACTAACATCATGATAATCATGCTACCTCAAAAAAAGTTTTTTTTGGGGGGGGGCTCACTGGTGACACTCAGGGGTTACTCCTGGCTATTCGCTCAGAAGTCGCTCCTGGCAGGCACGGGGGACCATATGGGGAACCGGGGGATCGAGCCGAGGTCCCTCCTAGGTTAGCGCAAGCAAGGCAGGCACCTTTACCTTCAGCGCCACCGCTCGGCCCCTCAAAAAAAGTTTTAAAATGAGGTTCGGAGCAGTGGTGCAAGTGATAAGGCGTCTGCCTTGCACACGCCAACCTAGGATGGACCGTGGTTTGATCCTCTGGTGTCTCATATGGTCCCCCAGGCTAGGAGTGATTTCTGAGTGCATAGCCAGCAGTAACCCCTGAGTGTCACAGAGTGTGGCCCCAAAACAAAACAAACAAATAAAAAACAAAGAAAAGTTTTAAAATAAAATAAAAAGGACCTTTGTTTGTTTGTTATTGGGCCACACCCGGTGGTACTCAGGGGTTACTCCTGGATCTGTGCTCAGAATTAACTCCTGGCAAGCTCAGGTGATCATATGGGATGCTAGAGATTGAAACTGGGTCAGCTGTGTGCAAGACAAATGTCCTATGCATTGTGGTATAACTCCAGCCCAAGTCCTTATTTTTAAATTAAGAATTCTTTTCACAGTAGTGGAAAAAAGGTCAATGAACGGCCTGTCTTTAATTGGCCCAAGTTCAATCAGGGAAAAAGGTATTTTGATATATAATTCTAGTACACACTGAATAATAGATGTACAACATCCTGCCTGTAAAAGTGCAATTCATAATAACAAAAACCTCTGAAGCACATTTTTTACTAGCAATTTACTTATCTAAACATTATTGAGTATTTTACAAAAATGTTTGATATATAATAGATAAGGATAAATTATGGTACATGCTATGTTTATAAATGTGATGATTGGATAGCCATATACTGATAAAAATAACCTGGATTTATATCTCACACCTTATACAAAAATCAGTTCACTGTAGATGAGACTGTGAAATTATACCAGAATCCATAAAATACACAGATAAAATTGTAGGTTTTATATTCTAAAAATTGAATCTCAAAGATACTATCAATTACATTATTTCCCATGGGCAAAGGCAAAAAATTCAAAAGTAAAGCAATAAGAGTTCATCAATTTAAAGAGTTTCTGCATAGTAAAATACAGTCTCAAACTAAAAGACACCCACAGTGTAGTATTGAAATTGTATGCTTAAGAAATCATTATTGTAAGTCACAGAATTTGAATACAATTGTAAGGAAAATAAAAGACACCCAACTGAATGAAGAAGATATTTGCACTTGACACAACAGATTAAGGGCTAATATCCATGACATATAAAGATAAAGTACCACAGGATTTCACAAAAAATACCAAAAATAAAAAACAAACACCATGTTATAAACTGGGAAGAGCAAATAGACACTTCTCTTAAGAAGATTGGCACATAAAAAATTTGCTCATCATCACTTATTATCTGGGAAATCTAAATCAAGATGAGATTTAAAAATCATCTTACACAAATGAGAATGGCACATGTCAAAACACTAGGGGAAATGTAATACACAATTTTAAGGAAATATGAAATAATTTAATTTGCTGCAACATAGATGGAACTGAAAGATAGCATATTTAATGAAGTAAACCAGAAAGACAAACACAGGATGATCTCACTTAGATGTGGCATATAAAATAACTGGATGAAGGGATACAATATTTGAAATGGAGGGTGCTTAGATTACCCTTGTCCCCAGAGTATAGGAAGATAGGCAGAGAAAGAAAGTAATCAAAGGTGGAAGAAGAGATGGATAAGAAGAAATAGGAAGATGGGGTGAAGGGGACTCAAGTACATTGATGATGCAAAGTAATATAGCTAGTATCTGAACCATAGAGTCAACACTGAAAACAAGAGATTCAAATTCATCCAAATTTAAAATGGTGGCAAGCTAGGATAATGGGAGGGAACCTGAGAATTGTAGTTGAGATATGATGACATATATGATAACAAAGTATGTCTAAAGCCCAACTAAAGCCATATAAATTATAGTATTTTTTCTCCTCCGTATTGTGTTCGATAAAGGCTGGAATTATGATGCTTTGATCATTTTAATTAATAAAACGTGGGAAGTATCTGTGTTGGGAGGATGTGACTAAAAGGATTTCTCAACCGCTGCTTGTGAAAATCTTGTCTGTTTCAACCCCTATGGAAAATAATATGGCAAATTCTCAGAAAAGAATTGAGCTGCTATTTTTTTTGTTTTTTTTGGGGGGGTCACATCCGGCAGTGCTCAGGGGTTACTCCTGGCTCCATGCTCAGAAATTGCTCCTGGCAGGCACGGGGGACCATATGGGGCACCGGGATTCGAACCGATGACCTTTTGCATGAAAGGCAAACGCCTTACCTCCATGCTATCTCCCGGGCCCCATGAGCTGCTATTTAAACCAAACATTCCATCCAGGAGAAATCAAACATCCCATCCAGGAATCCACACCTGCCAATACTCAGGGCCCACTCCTGGCTCTGCACTTAGGAATCAATCGCTCCTGGCAGGCATCAAGAGACTATAAGGGCAGCCAGGAGACCAGACTCAGGTACAATGTGTGAAAAGCAACCTCTTTAGCAGCTGTACTATTTCTCTTACCTCTACTATTTGTATCTTTTATGTCTACCACTAGAATTAAAACAAGATTTTATTGGGACCCAGAGCAACATTGCAGTCAGTATGGCACTTGCCTTACAAATAGCCAACCTGAGCTTAACCTCCCAACAACCCATATGTTTCCCCTCAGCCCCACTAGGAGAGATCCCTGAGCACGGAGCCAGGAGTAAGCCCTGAGCATAGGTAGATGTGACAAAATACACAAAATAAAACCAAAAAGATAAGAATAAATTACGGGATATGCATGTTTAGACATGGAGTTACTGAATGTAAAGAGGTCCAATACCCCCAAATATACTATAGTGCTATTTCAATAAAAATATTAACAGAGGTGCTCGAGTGTTTGTAGAAAAAGGTAGGTTACTTGCAGACTAGAGTTAAATGCTGAATTCAATTTCTGAGTCTAGAACGAATAATAACTCCTGAGCATTGGCAGGGTGTTGCCCAAACCCAATTATTTTTGTTTTTTTAGAAGACAAAGTGCTAGTAGAATATTTTCACTTTTTTGATGTATGTATGTTGGTTTGTGTGTTGTTTTGTGAAATCACACCCAAAAGTGCTCAGATCTCACTCCTGGAGGGTTTCAGGAGCACAAATGTAGGGGCATAGATTGAACCAAGGAGACCAAATTCAAGGCAAACTCTTACTCCCTGTACTATCTCTCTGGCCTGAAGCAGAATAATTTCAGGAATTTTAAAAGCTTATTGTAAAAAATACATATTTTATATGTACATGTATATAAGAATACATTTTAGTAATATCTACCTAATCTTATCTTGACATAGAACAGATGAGAGCCTTGCTCTTCTGTATTTAATACATTCCGTAAAGTCATCATCAAGACACCTCTAGTACTGTGATGGGCAAATCAACCGAAAGAACAGAACGCAGAGCTAAGAAGTAGATAATATGCACAGGGTGATTTATAGCAAATTAAAATGGATTGTTAAGTATTATAAAAAGTGAAATCACCACATCATAGCTTTTACCAATGTGTCATATTACAATGTGATGCATTAGATCATAATCAACATAGATTATAAAGTGTGGGTCTCCTAACCATCTGACCCTTAATATGACCAAATGAGACTTAAAGTGGACAATGCTCCCAAGATATTTGCCCATGATTGTGTACATGCAGTCTTATCACACTAAGCTGAATATGTTTAATCACAAAATCTTTGTACCATGCCATGGAAATATTGACTTTGATTGTTACACCAGTTAATTACCAACTGAAATTTTTAAAAATGGTAAAACTAAATGTAGGCTTATAAATATAATTTTAAATGGTATAAGACATTCAATACATGTTTGTGCTTTTCTCAAAATTTAAAACGTGAGGTCAAAAAATTATGGGTTTTTTTTCTATATTAAATTTAAGACTTTCAGTTCAGTGAAGGACACCTTTGACTAAGTTCACCAACAAAAGATAGTTTAAGAGAAGCTACTTGCACTTTTTAAAGCTGAGAATAAACTTATATTTACAGTTTCCAAGGTACTGCCATAAATTATCAAAAGAAGGATATAAAACAATAAAAACGACAAAGCAGAATTTATTTGAATGGATAGTCGCAGAAAGAGAAACTAAATTGACTAACATGCATATGAAAGATAACCTAACATATTCAGAGAAACACAATTTAAATAGCAGTAAGATTTCAATTTATACTTACTGCAGTAACGAAAATCAAAAATTCAGTAAGCAGGCAGTAGCCATATTTGTACTAGAACAGACCTACAGACTAGAAAGGTCAGTATCAATCTGAGAAAAATCTTGGATACACCAGCCACACACAGTTGAAAGCAAGCTGTAGGATTCTGAAGTTCCCTGAAGTCATGAAAGCTTCTGCTTTTGCTAAACTGCCTCTGTATAACTTCCTTGTTAGCTTGTGGGAATGTGGCCTTCAGATAAGAGTTGAAGACCAAGGGAGACACAAGACCCTAACATGGCACCCACATCCGGAACACGGCACCCATGTCCCTGTATTCGGGATAAGCCTTACCAGATCAGCCTTGTAACATCTGAATTATGTATCTTGTGGCATTTGAATAATAGATTCCCTTTACCTGCTTCCTGGAAAATTCAGCTCTGACACATGGATGTGATGGCTATTTATTTGTTTATTTTTCTTTTTTATTCTGGGAAAATTTAGTATTTTATTTTTATTTTTAGGTTTTTTTTCACCAGTGCAACATTCCCATGTGATGGCTATTTAATCTGAGTTTAAAAGTGACTCATGGTCCTTGATATTCGGAAGCCTGTTTCCAGATGGAAATCTTGGACCCTTAGCTAGCTAAACATATAAAACCCCCGCTTTGTGACTTGCATTGCCAGGTGGTCTCTTTGTCTTATCCCTGGGCTGCTAGCAGGAACCTAACACAAGCAATCTGTGGGGAGGGCATACCAAGTCCGTGTTCTCCCAAAGCCACACCTGCTTCATCCATCATCTATAATTACAGCTTGGCCTATACTCCTGCTTTACCACTCCTCTGCAACTCTCTGCAGAGACACCAATCTGACCAAACTCCAGATATGCCAGTATTTGAGCTGATATCACCAGCACATTTTTGGAGTGAGTATTAGCAGCCTCTCCTCACACCTTCTTGTACTGGGTGTGGTTACTGCTGCCAAGTCTCCCAGAAGTACAAATAATTCAAATGTGAATTCATATCTTGAAAATAGTCTTCTGGAAAAAATGAGAGCTCTAGTGACCATAATATTTTGTATATTTAAATGCACATATTCACATATCAACAATAACATATATCCTAGATTTATCAAAAAGAAATTAGAGAATATCCCTTAGACTATACAAGAATAATAAGAGCAGAGTTGTCTCGGATTTCGTTTATTTGATTGATTTCTTTTATTTGGTTTTGAACCACAACTTTGCACTCAGTGACTACTCTCAGCTTGACTCAGGGCACCATATGTGGTGCCAGGGAATAAATTGAGCTAGCCACATGCAAAATAAACACCATAACCATGATACTATTGTTCAGGTGGAGATTTGGATAAAGGAAAACAAAATAGCTTCATATAAATTGACTAATGATATTCTGACATGAAATTAAGGTCATGATGATTTCACTTCCTAGAGTTAAAGTCCAGCCCAATCACACCACTTTTTTTAACTTAACAAAGGTGACCTTGACAGTCCCAGGAAAACTGAGGCAGAGTCACAGCAATTCCTCTTTATGACTCTACATGGCCATTTTCCAGACACAAGTCAGTGTGCCCCCAGAAAATCAAAGGCTTCGCTCCACGCCTCAATTTCTTCTAGCCAATGAACCACATCATAATACATAATCAACACCACTAACTCGATCATGAGCAACTTTATAAATATATTTCATTGTGATTAAATTAAAATTTTTATGAAAAAATTAAAAATAGACACCATTAGACTGCAAAGGTCACGATGGAAAAGCAACACAGAAGCCTACCACACTCAATGAGCAAAGATGGTAGGTTTTGTTTTGGGGGGGGGGGTTGAGTCACACCCAGCAGTGCTCAGGGGTTACTCCTGGCTCTCTGCTCAGAAATAGCTCCCGGCAGGTTCCGGGGACCATATGGGTTGCCGGGATTTGAACCATCATCCTCTGCATGCAAGGCAAATGCCTTACCTCCATGCTATCTCTCCAGCTCCCAAAGATGGTAGTTTTGAAGATCGTGCCAGCAGCAGCCAGCAATATAGTCCCTCTGATAAGGACTTTAGAGAGGAAATGTTGAGGATGTTCGGAGAACTAAAAGAAATCACGGAACAGACAGCCAATAAGACTCAAGAAGGTAGGAGAACAGAAATAAGAATACTTCAATCAGAAATGAAAGATTTGGAAGGCAAAATGAAAAATACACTGGAATGCCTCAAGTTTTCCCTAATCAAGCTCCTTTATTTTGTCTTTAGGAGAGATCCCCTGTCACAGATACACTAACAGACTCCTTCTCCCATGATACTGCTTGTTTACTTTTCGTGGCTTCTGTATAATGGTGAAAGTACAGTAATAAATAAATCAGTCAGGGACCGGAGTGATAGCACAGCAGTAGGGAGTCTGCCTTGCACGCAGACAACCCAGGACGGATCCCGGTTCAATACCCAGCATCCCATATGGTCCCCGAAAATGCCAGTAGCGATTTCTGAGCATAGAGCCAGGAGTAACCCTTGAGCGGCGCTGGGTGTGACCCCCCCAAAATAAATAACTAAATCAGTCAGTCAGCATATCAAGAAAAGCTATTGACTCCTAGGGTCTTACACCTGATAACCTGAAGTCTCAAAAACTTTCAGGGAAAAATAACTTACCTTAACTTTAAAGACCATTTGCTATGTTGATTTATTGAGTAATTGATTGCTTCATAATTCTCTGTAAACATTTTTGAAAGATTACCAGCACCAGGTCTATAATAACTTTTATTTTTATTTAAAGAAAATATATCACACAGTTGAAAAATTGATCATAATACATTTGTTTCAGGAAGAACAAAGGCAAAGTTATTAAAAAATAGAAAGACTAACGAGATGGAATAGGAAAAAAAGGTTCAGTAGCAAGTATATCTTTGAAAGTCATTGAATGATCAATTAACTCATTAAAGGCCCAGCAGAAGGTTTAATAAATCCCCCCTCTCTCTCTTTTAAGGATAAGAATTAAAGAAGTTGGGACCGGAGAAATAGCATGGAGGTAAGGCATTTGCCTTGCATGCAAAAAGACGGTGGTTCGAATCCTGGAATCCCATAGAGTCCCCCAAGACTGCCAGGAGTGGTTTATGAGTGTAGAGTCAGGAGTAACCCCTGAGCGCTGCCGGGTGTGACATCCCCCCAAAAAAAGAATTAAAGTAAAATGGTGTTACAGTGGTAATTGTTGTTTGCATAGGCCCAGCAAAATATGGAGGACATGGAAAGGAAAAGCCTTGGCCTACATATAAGGAGACCTTACCCCTGAAGTTTTCTGGCATAAGACCAACTCTAGGCTCCAGGCATACTAGGTTGTCCACCCAAGTCATTGTCTCTAGTGCCAAAACACTTTTATTTTCACACAGCTGCTGTTGTTGATGTCAGCTTTCTGTAGTTAAAGATCCTGAAATCTACACATATCCTAGATCGAAGTCAGGATGATGTGGAGCATTCTCTGGTTGCACCTAACAATTAGCGGGCAATGCAGATAGCCTTGTCCTGAAATATATTAACTTTTTTATGTAAGATTGCCAGCCCTAAGCTTTTCAAATCCTCATAAAGCAGAAAATGAAAACAGTGGTTGATGGACACAGAGGTAAGAGTGCCCTGGGTCTCTTGCTCTTTAGGCCTCAGAACAAGCGTGTCCCTCCCTTTTCATTTCCTATTCTCCACCAGGATCTATGGTTTGACCTATTTTTCTTCCTGTCATCAGCTATCACTTTTTCTATCCCCAATTTCCCACTTAGATTCTGTTCAAACAGGTTTCCTAATTTATCTCTAACTGATTTCTCTGGGAACAAGATCGTTGTTGAAGCTGTTAAGGAGTTTTTATTGCTACTATCTCTAGGGAAAGAGTTGGGCAGGATGAGATATAACAAAAATATACAGAAGTCCAAGAATTCTGACAAAACACGAGTCTTCAGTGAGCTAGCAACTGCCCTTCACATGCAAAGACATTCTTATGTCCTCAGAAGCATAAACCATCTACCCCTGAACTGGATTCTAGACTGGATAATACAGTCTTTAGTCAGAATTAAGGGGATGGTATTGATAACTGGAGAATTTTCTCCATAAATAGGTCCAACATTTTTTTCCTTAAGAGTTGTCTTAATATAATTAAGCCAATAATAACACTTTAAATAAAGGCCTAAACCATCTCCCACTGAACTAGATACTAAAGCATCTTTAACCCGGATAGATGTGGGATGGCATTATTAATTGATAAATTTTCTCCTAGGCTGGACTAAAGAGTTGTCTTAATATAATTGACTCAATAGGAATACTAGATGTAATTCATAGATACAGCCAATTCAGTCCTCTCACTTTGAGCAAGGCCAAAATGTCTATTATCAGGTTTTTTATGGGGGGCACACCCGTTTGACGCTCAGGGGTTTCTCTTGGCTATGCGCTCAAAACTTGCTCCTGGCTTGGGGGACCATATGGGACACCAGGGGGATCGAACCACAGTCCGTCCTAGGCTAGCGCTTGCAAGGCAAACAACTTACCTCTAGTGCCACCACTCCAGCCCCTCTAGTATCAGTTTTTGTTTGCTGTTTTGTTTGTTTGGGGGCCATACCCAGTGATGCTCAGGAGTTATTCCTGGCTCTGCTCTCAGAAATCGCTCCAGGCTTTGGGGTGCCACATGGGACGCCGAGAATTGAGCGGAGGCCTGTCCTCAATCAGCTGTATGCAAGGCAAACACCCTACCATTGGGTTATAGCTCCAGCCTTCCTATTGTCCTTTTTCTCATCAGGAATTTCTAGCATTCTTGCATCTGACTCTCTAGCTTAGATCCTTATATCAGCTATTTTATGCCCTCCTGTTGGATCTGCCCTTTTCTGCTACTTCTGTCTTCATCTTTAGTACTTCTGATGTATATCCCAGTACCCAACCCTGGAAAACCTCACCGCGTGCTTTGCCTGCTCTTGCTTTTGGGCTGCCATGTATTGTTTGTGGACATAAAATCATCCAGAGAAACATGTTCTCCAGTTTCACCAGATCTCTCAGGGCTACGTGGCAGTCATCCACACATATTTTAACAATTGACTTCCAGCCATGTTCTCCATAGCATCTGGTCCCAGCCTTTTCCAGTGATCCTAGGCCTCTCAACTTCCTTCACTTCCTACACTCATTAAGAAAAATGTACATTTGGGGACACGGGAGATAGCATGGAGGTAAGGCGTTTGCCTTTCATGCAAAAGGTCATCGGTTCGAATCCCGGTGCCCCATATGGTCCCCCGTGCCTGCCAGCAGCAATTTCTGGGCATGGAGCCGGGAATGGCCCCTGAGCACTGCCGGGTGTGGCCCAAAAACCAAAAAATAAAAATAAAAAATAATTAAAAAATGTAAATTGGACATGAACTTTCTCTACCTTCCTCTAGTTTAGCAAAATTTGTTCCTGTTTATTTTCCTTTTCACACTCTCCTCTACTCTCTGATTTAAAGGAAAAATGTTCCCTCCTCTATCTCCAAGACAAATCATTAGGCAGTCTTCAAGTACATAATCACATTCCCTTATTTTCTTGTGCCTTGTTTCATGCAAACAAAATATCTTTCTGATTCAAACGGAGAGTTCCTCAAAGACAATGGCCATGTTAACTTTATCACTATGTTCCTAGCATATGGTAGTATAGCTGGAACATAATGGGTACTGTTTTTTGAATGTTTTTAAAATTGCTTTTGAAATGATGAGTTATAAGAGGGACAAGTATACTAGCTTTAGGTTTTTCCATTTTTCTCATTTACTTAATTGCTTATGGGCCTTACCTAGTAGGAAGCA
>PVKC010052079.1:0-10319 GCA_004027635.1 Crocidura indochinensis | reverse complement strand
AAGAAAATGTCTCATTTACACTGAAGAAGATTGTATATTTAGTTTTGTGAGGTTAATGTGTCCTCTATGTGTCTACAAAAAAACTGTCTCCCATTTCTTTCTTCAAAGCAGAATATATTTGTTGAATTTTAACCTTGTTGATCTATCAAGAGGTGACAGAGTTTTGTTGATATCTCCCATTACTAATGTGCTGCTATTGATTTCTTTTTAAAGTCTAGTAGAAGTTGTTTATATATATTGCTGGCCCCTCATTGGGTGCATATATATTTAGGAGTGTGATTTCTTCCTAAAATACATATCCCTGTATTATTAATAAATGTCCTTCTCTGTTTCTTATAAAAAAAAAAGAAAAGATGAAATCATGTAATTTGCTGCTACTTGAATGAATGTGGGAAAATATGATGTTGAGTAAAGTTAGGAGAGGGACAACTGTCAGATGCAGAACATAAAGATAGTAAGTAGGGGGATAGCAAATATCCAAAGGCAACAAGACTGAGAACAGGTCATTAATAGGAAATGCTGGGTGGGTAAAGTAGGGTACCAGGATAATAGTGGAGGGTGTGGTGCTGGAATGTTTTATGTGTGAAGTGCTATTATTAACAGAGTTAATGACAGTGCCTGAAACAAAATAAATTCAATAATGAAACTTCGGATGCACAATTTATTGATTTTTCTGTCAATTTTCTAACTGTTTAAACTTTATAAGAATCAGAAAGATAACCATTAAGGACCGCACCAGTAAAGTACAAAACACTTTAAAGCATAAAACACACCAGTAAAGCACAAAAAACACATTGTTTTCTTAAAAGAGCAAAACAGTAACTACAGCAACACAGACCCAAATGTTCTCAGTATTTGAAATGAGTGAGACCTGGGCAAATCGATTATCTTCTCCATAAAAAAGAGACGAATGAAAACGACTTCAAATTCTTTCCACAATGGGTAATTATCCATAAAAAAAATCCACTCTGCTAAGTGTTAGGGAACAACAAGGAAAAAAAAAAACCTCTCTGCACAGGCAGACCAAGAGAAGAAAAACTACTTCAAGAAGTGTATATAATCATACCAGAATAGCTAAGAGAATAAAACTCAATTTGACCAGGGAAGTAAAATAAGCTTCATGTTACGCTGAAATTCTTCTAAATAATTTCTCACCAGATTCATGCCAATGAACAGTTGTATCTAAATTCTCATTTATTTAGGTAATAACATTTTAGGTATAGTAGAGAAAATACTTTTTCAACAGGAAAACTGTAAATATTTGACAAATAAGCTCATTTGTTCACTGGTTTGCAGTCTTAGACATTCTTTCCATCATTATTGATCACAGGAATTTTTTTTTTTTTTGGTTTTTGGGCCACACCCGGTGATGCTCAGGGGTTACTCCTGGCTATGCGCTCAGAAGTCGCTCCTGGCTTGGGGGGCCATATGGGAAACCGGGGGATAGAACCACGGTCCGTCCTAGGCTAGCGCAGGCAAGGCAGTCACCTTACCTCCAGCGCCACTGCCTCAGCTCCCGATCACAGGAATTTTTATTTTAGATTTTGCACTATTATTACCTCTTATCTAATGCTTTCTATATGTTCATTCAACAAGACATTGTTATGTTTTAAGCCATTCTTAGATATTCAGATTGCAAAATATTTTCCCTAAGGTTCTTCCTTTCTTAATTTCCATGGTGTAATTCAGTCTAATTTTCTGCTCCCAGAGAAACTTTCTTATCTACTGGCAAGAATGCCTTCCCCTATAGTTTAATTTTGAAAATATATGCACCAGGAATAGAATTCTACTATTAGTTACTTTTGGCATGTGAAAAAAAATGAGCTGATCTTATTTCTTTTTTGAAGGTAATGCATCTCCCACTGACCCCACACCTTGGACTTCAGAGATATTTCCTCATCTTTTTTATTTATTTATTTATTATTTATTTAGTTTTGGGGGGCCACACCTGGTGACGCTCCTCCTGGCTCTGTGCTCAGAAATTGCTCCTGACTTGGGGGACCATATGGGATGACCGGGGATTGAACCACAGTCCTTCCTATGCTAGCACCGGCAAGGCCTCTGCTTACACCACCAGTTGGGTCCCTCATCTTTTGTTTATAAAGGTAAGATGATATATCTGTCTCTAAGAACTTATACCACATGAAATACTGCAATGGGAATTACAGAGCTTTTTTCCTATGTGGTTTGATATTTAGCCAGATAATTTTAGCTGATTTATATTAGATACTGTTTTTGTTTCTTCTACAAATGCTAACCATCACACCATATGCCATGTGTTTTGTGCCCTTTTCTTAAATTTCTGTCCCTTTTCACCCTCTAGGCTTTAAACTGGATGCCCATTGACTAGAAGTATATTAATGAGATTTAACTTTAATTAAATATTCTTAATATCAGTCAATTAAAGTTAAAACTTCAGTGACAATTTTGTTTACATCCTGGGCTTAATGAAAGTCTCATCCTCATCCCCCCTTTTTTAAAATTTATTCTTTGACCATCTCAATCATGGTTCTTTTGAAGGCCCCATTATGATTCCATATTTTAATCATTGATGTTTCCTAGATATGAAATTTTGGTTCTATTTCTTAGTAAGCATAATTCATAATGAATGCATAACCATATATAGTATGTTAAAATTTATATTAGTTGAATTGTGTTTTTTACTAAATTGGTCCTAAAGTGGAATAACTGGTCAATTTCAGTTGTTTCTATATTGGTTTCAAAAACAGCTGCCATTTCCACTGCCTCCAATCTCATATCTACCAACAACCACAGAAAATGACCTTTTCTTTTTTTTGCTTTTT
Organism: Crocidura indochinensis; assembly: GCA_004027635.1. Lineage (NCBI taxonomy): Eukaryota > Metazoa > Chordata > Mammalia > Eulipotyphla > Soricidae > Crocidura > Crocidura indochinensis. The sequence goes on along the minus strand of PVKC010052079.1, from coordinate 7,515 downwards.
TTTTGGTTTTGTTGTTGTGTTGTTGTTTTTGGGCCACACCCGGTGACGCTCAGGGGTTACTCCTGGCTATGCGCTCAGAAGTTGCTCCTGGCAGGCACGGGGGACCATATAGGGAAAAGGGGGATGGAACCGCGGTCCGTCCTAGGTTAGCGGAGGCAAGGCAGGCAGGCACCTTACCTCCAGCGCCACCGCCCAGCCCCCATCCTTTTCTTTTTTTAAGAAAGTTTATGTGGAGAATCACGTTGAACTGGGGCAAGTGCTCAATCCAGTGATGTGTCCTGGGAAGAAAGAACTAATGAGACATAAATGGCACAGTCAGATTGACATTCACAAAGGATGTAGAGATCCAAGAGTGGTACCTTCAGAAGAAACAGTAAAGCCTGTATTTCACACTGACAGCCTCTAGCAAGTGGCTGTGACTGGAATGATTTCACACCATCAGTGTCTGCAGTTTTCCTCCTGCCTTCTCCTCTACCTGCTCTTCTCTCTCTCCCTCTCTCTTCTTCTCTCTCTCCCCCTCTCTCTCCCCCTCTCTTTCTCTCTCCTCCTTCTCTCTCCCTCTCCCTTTTTTATATATTTTTTTAATTTTTCCCTCTCCCTTTAGCTCCCATTCCCTCTTCCTCTCTCTTCTTCTCTCTCCCTCTCTCTACTTCTCCCTCTCTCTCCCTCTCCCTTTTTCTTCTCTCTCTTTCTGTCCCCCTCTTTACTCTTCTCTCTCTCCCTCTCTTCTCTCTCATCTTTTTAGGCACTGTGGTTTGAAATGAAGGGGTATTATGCATATCATTTTATTTTTTCAATGTCCAGTTACTGTCCAAACTGATCATTTCCAACTATCCTTGTCATAATAGCCCCTTCTCTGCCCTAACTGCACTCCCTCCACTCTTTGTGGCAAGGTTACCACCATAAACTGGTCCTCTTGGCCCTCATCTCTATTGTCTTTGGATATTATGCTATCTTTTTTCTTATATCCCCAAAATTAATGAGATTATTCTATATATATCCTTCTCCTCTGATTCATTTTGCTCAGCATAATACTCTCTGTATCCATCCATGTATAAGCAAATTTCATTACTTCATTTTTCCTAACAGCACACTTTGTATAGCCTTTCATCTATTCTCTGGCACTTGGTTGTTTCCAGATTTTGACTATTGTGAATAGTGTTATTGTGAATACGGGTGCAGAGGGCATTCCTGCGTGGTGTTTTGGGGCTCATAAGGTACATTCCTCGAAGTGGTTATTGCTGGATAATATGGAAGCTCAACTTCTAGTTTTTGGAGGGATGCCTACATTGTTTTCCCAAAAGATTGGACCAGTCAACATTTTCACCATCTGTGAATAAGAGTTCCTTTTTCCTGCATCTGTGCCAGCACAGGTTGTTCTTTTCTTTGTGATGTGTGTGACTCAATCTTCTTTGGGATTTTGCTCCTCATGTCCCAGGTTCCTTGACAGCATAGAACACCAGTCTCTTCCTTTTCACTCAGGGCTTCCTTAAAAACACACACACTTTCTGGTGGACTCTAATTATCCCATATGTTATCTAGTCACTGACCTCAGTGAGATTTGGGGGTTTTAGCATTGATATAAAAGTATCTGGGATATTCTACTCATCACAAAAGCATTCAGAATTTTATTTTCTTTATTGTTTTTATTTTTATGAAAGTATATAAAGAATATTAGTGTTTTTTATTCTTCCTGTTCAGCATCTGATGAACTTTAGTAAGAAAGCATTGTTTGTTTTAAATTAATTATTTCTACTATTCATTTCTGCTTTCCATTTAAGTTAATTTTTAAAATTGGTTTTAAATATTTGAATTCCTCAGAATTGATCATTTTATTCTTAATACTTTCACTCTTTCACTTTAACACTTCCACTTAACACTTTCACTTTTAGGGGTGGGTCCACACCAAGCAGTGCTCAGGGGTTATTCTGGCAGGCTTGGGGGACCACATGGGAAGCTTGGGATCAAACTTGGGTCAGCCACATCCAAGGCAAATGCCATACCCCCTGTGCTATCACTCTGTCCCCCAACAATTTCACTCTTAACACAACACTTGCAGACAACTGAGCCAGATGCAATCCTTGTATGGCCCCCAGAACCCACCAGGAGTGATCCCTGAGCTCAGAACCAGCAAGTAAGCTAGCCCTAAATACTGCCAGGTATGGCCTCAAACAAAAATCAAACATACAAAAATTAAATTTTAATCAAATATATCTGAGGTGTGCTTCTGGAAGGATAAAGGAGACATGATAATGATAATCAACTCTGAGAAGAAATTGAACCTGGGTTTAGGAGGAGACTACTGAAAAATGCCTCAATTTTCAGTATACATATTATTAATTTTTAAAAATTATTTCTCTGAAGTCAGAGTGCCTAGGACTCCCTGAACATAAACAGGTTAAAGACGAAAAGGTAAGCAGATGCTTTTCTAAGGTAGAAGTTCATAACTACATTAACTAAGCAACAATTACAGTTATTTATTCAGGTTTTTGTACATAAAGTTAGTCCCTTGTTCTTTAAGGAATAGGATGGACCAGGACATTCTGGAGTCTCATGAACAAAAAGACACAAAAAATGCCCATCTGATAATGTTCTCTTCTATATGGAGTCAAAATTAGTAATCTTACAGATGATAGACCTGAATTAGAAGATTTGGCTCAAAAAGCTAAATTAGGCCTGGGAGATAGCATGGAGGTAAGACGTTTGCCTTTCATGTAAAAGGTCATCGGTTCGAATCCCGGTGCCCCATATGGTCCCCTGTGCCTGCCAGGAGCAATTTCTGAGCATGGAACCAGGAGTAACCCCTGAGCACTGCCGGGTGTGACCCAAAAACCAAAAAAAAAAAAAAAAAAAAAAAAAAAAAAAAAAAAAAAAAAAAAAGCTAAATTAGAAAATCATGGGCCTTCTGAGGTTATAAATTCTGTAAAAGAATGTAAAAATTGTTGAATTATGTGGTAGATTCAGAACTGCAGAAAAAAGCCTTTGAAAAAAAGACCTCTTTTGGCTTTGGCTACTGCCCCTCTTAGGCAAAGAATTAAAATTTTTATCTAACAAATTAGTCCTAATACTGCAGCAACTAAACATACTTCCAGGAAAGATGGTGTAGGAAAAGTACCATAGGAACAAGAAAATCTAAGGGACCAAGAGACTCCACACAGTTAGTTTAGTGGTTGCCAACTTTCACATACATTAAAAACCTTGTAAAAGAACTAAAAACCTAAAACTAAAAACCTTCTAAAGAACTAAAATTGCCCTGACCTTATTTTATTGTCTTATTAAATCAAAAATATTTATTAACTTATACTATCACCACTTTGCCAAAAAAGAAGATGCTAATAGTACTCGTAAGGTATGAGAAAATATGAGGTCCTTGTATATATAACACCTTATACACATTACATATTTTAGTTTATTAATTAAAAACTCTAAACATCCAAAACTTAGCACATGATTCTTTCTCTAGCCCTTGTCTTGGTTGATACTATCACATTATTAAATTTCTCAACTATAACCGAAGTCTATTTCTTAAATTCTTTGTCCAGTAAATACAAAGAACTAAGATACAGTATCGTTCAGTCACTGCATCCCTTTTCCAGGTAACATCTCCAGGTGTTGTTGGCATCTCAATTGTAGCTTAGTTTTTTGAGTATTTTTTTTTTCAGAAAGGCAAAGGACTTGTATTATTTGTGTAGAAATAACTTTCCCATCTTCTTTTAGACACAAAGGAGTTTATTCTCATGTCAGAAACTCTAAAATTTGAGATGGCAAAAGTTAATTTCCAGATTAAGTAGATTGATTGGGTGTGTGGTCAGCAGCTGGTTGGAATAACAGGCTAATTCACCACACTGTACAGAAACTCATCTAGGGCCTCCGTTATTTCTATGGTCTTCCTAAGTCTTTTTCCTGATAATGAAAATTCATAAATGTGTTTACTAGGTTGGGCTTATTAGTCTTCTTGGAGTTTCTAATATTACCTGGCAATCTGCTGATGATGAATAGTACAAGACTAAAATATTGCTTGAAATCTCTACATACATCAGTGTGGTTTGTAGGCTTTCAGTATTAATGAAAATTATGGAGGCCCTAAGGAGAAAAGCTAGAATACCATTTTATTTCTTAAACTAGGAAGCATCTCAAGAGACTGCCTTCTATCTCTTTTCCAAAAGATTAAAAGTCTGCATTCCAGATTTCTGAGAGAAGAGCTGTATTTCTATGTTCAGGGGATTTAGGTATAAATTCATTAAATACATTTATTTATTTATAAATAAATTCTGTATTGTATATAAATAATATTCCAAGATAATGAAATAAGACCAGGAGGATGATCAGTCCATGGTGGGAAGTTTGCAGTGGTAAGTGCTGTTAGGGTATGCAGAATGTATGACAATGATAGTTATAATTGGTCACTGGACAAGAACTGAGTGCTAGAAGAGGATAAAGTGACATGCCGGGCACCCCTTCATTAACAATAGTGTAAACCACAGTATCAGAAAAGAAAATAGAGAAGTAAAAGACCTGCCCCAGCCCTTCTAAGGAGTGCTTAGAGGTTGGGGCTTGAGTTACTGCTTAGACGTTGAGTGCTTAGAGGTTGGGGCCTTCTTAAGATGTCTCATCAAATTGAACTGGTATTTAAGTGCAAGGATGTGTTGTTGCTCAGTGCTTGGGATTATCTGAGTCACTCAAGCTAGTGATCTGAGATATCCAGAACCACAATAGACAACATTTAAAGGCCTCCAGAGCTATACCTGCAATGTTTGGGAAACAATATGGTACCAGGGGTCAAAGCAGTTTTGACTGTATGCAAGGTATGTGTATTTTTGATATATATATTTATATATATATATTATATATTACTTTGGAACTGAGTGTGGCTTCTCCTGGCAAAGCTCTGGAGACACTGTGGTGCTAGGGATTGATGTATAGTCTTCTGAAAGCAAGGGAAGTGTCTTACTTCCTGTGTTATCTTATGGATATATACATTCATGTTTTCAAGTACTGATCTACAGAATTATAGCACTATTAGAGTGAAAGAATTTCTGAGTTTGATGCAGAAAGATATCTCCTACAAGAATGAAACTATGGAGAATATTCAGAGCTTTTAAAAGAGTGCCCAGAAAAACAAATTTTCAGGTGGGATGACCGTGTAGGTTCTGGCGTGACCAGGAGTTGCAGAGGGCAAGAAAGGTTGTTCTGCCCCATAACTAGAGAATCTGACAAGTTCCAGGACTGACAAATTCCCTGTAGTGCTCTTCTTTGCTAAAGTTTTCTTTTATGTTGAACTTTCTACTTGGAAAGAATTATATAATTATGACCGCGTTATACAATTATGACCACTACTAAAAGCTTACACGTTAATCATACCTTTGGTAAGCATTTATTTTAGTACAGTTAGAACTGCCTTCAGGGAAGATGAGGCCATGAAGACGAAACTAAGATGAATTATTTTGTCTCAGGCTGTGGGTGGGCAAGAAATTATCCACTTAATTTTCCCACGTTAGCCTGATCCCTTGATTTTCCTTAAGCTTCTCTTCCATTTCCAGATCCTAGTATAAGGAAACAGAGACTCTTATGGCCCTTGGCTAACCAAATCCCTTTAAGGGTTAAGCAGTTCCTTATGAGGAATCTCTGCTGGAGATATGTTGGCCTAGGGATATATAAGCCCTGGGGGCTGAAGTGCTAGTGGGAACACCTTTGACAATTGCTACTTCTGGATGATGCTGGATAAATTGTTTGCTGGACTCCCTTCTTGTACTGCCTTTTGCTACGTCTGCTATTGTTTCCCTTTCCCTGGTTCTTTTTCTGGATAACTCCTTGCCCTGGTTTCAACCTTAATCCTCCCTAGGCCTAGGGTGCTGGCTGTAGGAGTAAGGCTGCTTTGCCTCTCCCTTAATTAAGCCCTGTTTGTAACCTCTTAATGGGGTTTTGATTGGCCCTGACACCAGTGAAAATTAAATTATCTTTTTGAACCTGTTATTTCCAAATTTTAAATGTGTATAAAAATGTCAGTGTTAATGAATGTCAATGAATATATATGTTTATATATGTATATGAATCCTAATCTAGTGGCTATTACATGGTAAAGTAGTAATTATTATTTCCCTTTTCCTTCAGATTTTATTTTCAAGTAATTTTATTCTTAGTTATTATGTGGTGGTTGTATCTTTAATAAGAACACACAATGAATATTACAAATAAAATATATAAGATAGGCAATGAGCAGTTAGAAATAAAAAGAACATAAACTGACACTTATAATAATAATGAAACCATATAGGATATCTAGGAATTTACCTAACAAAAATGTACATAAATTATATACAGAAAGCTATAAAGCTTTACTGATAGATAAACCCAAGAAGATTTAATTTAATAATGGATAGACAAGATGACTCAATATTTTGCAACTTTAATATTGGATGTTATGTAAGTAATCATTTTTAAAGGCTACTTTAAAAAGCAAGATAGTAATCTATTTCATCAAATTATTCAATAACTATGGTACCAAAAACAAAGCAGTAACACCTTTTCAAATTTACACAGATAAATTACTTTGGGTTCTACAATATTTCTGGAGATATCCTCTATGTTGATAAAAAATATGCTGTATCACTTAGGAATAAATGAGATCATGAAATTGCCTATACATGGATAGACAGGGAGAGTATTATGCTGAGTGTAATGAGTCATAGGGTGAGAGGGATAGGCGTAGAATAATCTCACTCATTTGTGATATATAAGAAAAATAAAAGACAGTATAGTAGTAATATACAGAGTCCATAGATATGAGGATCAGGAGAACCAGTCCGTGTTATAAAGCTTGCCCCAAAGAATGGTGAATACATTTAGGGTAGTGAATGGTCCACTGCCACAAACCACAAGTACTGAGAAGGGGCATCAGGGCTACTCAAGAGGACAATGGGAGCAAGGATTTGGTGATGATTGGGCACTCAGAGACCAGACACACTCAAGAGCAGTTGGAACTGAATTCATCCATTCAAAGTTTTCCTTCCATATTTAAACATTAGCAATAGCAGGAACTATGGTAGGTCAAGCATGACATGGTTTTTAGTCACAGGGTTAGATATTATGCATAAGCATAATCATTAGACAGCCATCTAGACATTATATGCATTTTATAAATTCTTTGTACTACTATCATCAGTTTCACTTATTCTACACATAAATAAATACTCATTCTTTCCTCTTAGATATAATTTTTATTATTAAACTATTAACAAATTACAAGCCTATTGTCTATTAATGCTAAACTAAGGAACTGTTGTAAAAGGGAGTGGATATAATTCTTAAAAAGACCAAACATTGGTTCCAGAAGATAGCATGGAGGTAAGGCATTTGCCTTTCATGCAAAAGGTCATTGGTTCGAATCCCGGTGCCCCATATGGTCCCCCAAGCCTGCCAGGAGCAATTTCTGAGCATGGAGCCAGAAGTAACCCCTGAGCACTGCCGGGTGTGAGCCAAAAACCAAAAAAAAAAAAAAAAAAAAAAAAAAAAAAA
>PVKC010052078.1:0-10289 GCA_004027635.1 Crocidura indochinensis | reverse complement strand
AGCAGGGTATGTGTTTCCATTTCCGTGTGTCCTCTCTTATTTCTTGGGGGAGGGATTTATAGTTTTCTTTGTATAGGTCCTTCACGTCTTTGGTCAAGTTGACTCCAAGATATTTGGTTTTGTGTGTTGCTATTGTGAATGGGATTGCCTTCTTGATTTCCTTCTCTTCCCTATCATTATTGGTGTATAAAAAGGCCATTGATTTCTGTGTGTTAATTTTGTAACCTGCCACCTTGCTATTTGAGTCTATTGTTTCTAGAAGATTTTTAGTAGAATCTTTAGGGTTTTCTAGGTAGAGTATCATGTCATCTGCAAACAATGAGAGCTTGACTTCTTCCTTTCCTATCTGGATTCCCTTGATATCCTTTTCTTGCCTGATCGCTATAGCGAGAACTTCCAGTACTATGTTGAAGAGGAGTGGTGAGAGTGGACAACCTTGTCTTGTACCAGAATTTAGAGGAAAGGCTTTTAGTTTTTCTCCATTGAGGACAATATTTGCCATTGGCTTGTGGTAGATGTCTTCAACTAGATTGAGAAAGGTTCCTTCCATTCCCATCTTGCTGAGAGTTTTAATTAAGAATGGGTGTTGGACCTTATCAAATGCTTTCTCTGCATCTATTGATATGATCATGTGATTTTTATTTTTCTTCTTGTTGAACAACATCAGATCTTTAAAAAAAGTATACATATCTTTAAAATAGTACCTGATTTATGTTGATCATCTTATCATATTACATTAAAAACTACTACTCTTCATTGCCATGAACAAATTCATGAGATATTAAGATTAATTAGAAAATAATTTACCTACCTACTATTTTACAGATGAACATACTTAGTCTTGTGATAAAAATGAATTTTAAAAGTATATTATCATATTATCAAGGTCTTTATATTTTTGTTTATTTTTTGTTTTTCTTTGTTTTTCTGTTTTTTGGGCCACACTCAATGACGCTCAGGGATTATTCCTGACTATGCACTCAGAAATTTCTCCTGGCTTGGAGAACAATATGAGACACTAGGATCGAACCTAGATCCGTCCTGGATCATCTGCATGCAAGGCAAATGCCCTACTGCTGCACTTATCAAGGTCTTAAACCATATTGATTTGACCTTTTTGTATGTTGTTAGATGGAGATCTGAGTTCACTTGTGTTTCACCACTTTTTGTAGAAACTTTTCTTGCTCCATTTTATAGTTCTTGCTCCTTTATAGATATTAGTTGATTATATGTCTGGTAGTTATTCTCTGAATACTCAAGTTTATTCCATTGATCTGAGGCTCTCATTAAAACCATGTTGTTTTAATGATTATTGCTTTGTAATACAATTGAAAGTTAAAGAAAGTGATGCCTCTCATCTTATTTTTCCTAAGGGTTGCTTTAGCTATTTGAGTGTGTTTATTGTTACAGATGATTTCTCTATACATGGAAAGTCATAACAACTATTATGCTGAGTGAAATGAATCAGAGGGAGAGAAATAGAAACAGAATAGTCTCACTCATCTGTGGGATTTAAGAAAAATAAAAGACAATATGGTAATAATACCCAGAACAATAGAAATGAGGGCTAGAAGGATTAGCCCATAATATGAAGCTTATCATAAAGAGTGGTAAGCACAGTTAGAGAAACAACTGCATTAACAGCTACCATATATAAAATTGTCTTCAAGAAAGGCATTATATATATGATTCAAGTTATGTGATTCTCTTAGAGATAAAAAGGTTCAGGAAAAGAGAAGAAACATTTGGTAGCAACTACCAAGAAAAGTAATGCACCCAACTCCCCCCCCCCACAAAAAAAATCACCAAATAATATCCACGAGAGTAATAAAGAAAGAAAAAAGTGGAAAAAAAGAGAAGGAAAATATTATCAAAACAAAAAACAAAACAAGAAAAAGGAGTGCTGGAGTGGCAGGGTTTAGTGTTCTCCCCACATTTTTTTTAGCATAAGCACAGCAAGTATTGGGGCAGGAAGGAAATTCCAGTGGCCTAAGAGATTCAGGGTTTCTCCACTCTTGAAGCATACTGTCATGGGAAAAACCACTGGCTGCATAATACTCATTATCATATCCCATGTTTTTTTTCGTGGTGCCAGGAAACTTTCCTCTTACTTGTGGATGAGAAAATCAGGCCACTGTAGCTAGCAATCTTGGTATTTGTGTGGTCTTAGGACAAGGTCTAGGATAGAGTCTTTATGGTTCTAGAGATTCTGTTCCATCATTGTTGGTGTGTTCAGTCTTCTGTATCCTGTGCCTGGACATCTTTATGAATGATGACTTTCTGATTTGGATATTTATGTAAACCACTCTTTTACATCACCAGTGTCCTAGGTCCCCATCAGACCTGCTCCCATTGCTTCTACCCTCAATTTTTTCATCTCGTTATTATTATTATTATTTATTGTATGTAGTTGTATGACTTCTTCCCAAGACATCATCATTTGAAATTTTTAAAAGGATGAAAAAATAATCTCTAATAAAAATATGGATACATTTATGCTTCTTTACCTGGGTGATCCCTTTTAGAGTATAATATTTATTGACTATTGGGTATTCCTAAATGATTTTTCAAACAGAATTGACCAAATTATACTCCTATAAATAAGAAGAATGCTTATAGGAGAAGAATTGCATACTGAGGATCTTTTACCTTTGGGGAATGAAGAATAAATATGTTCATTTAATTCATTGAAAATATTTTACCTATCATTCATTATGAGGATGAGTTATGCTTATCTCTGTATTCCCTTTGCTATGAAAGAGAAAGCCTATTTTTTAAAACACAGTCCTAATCATATTCAAGGTTGAACCACTAGAACCACAAGTGTTACAAAGGTGAATTCATTTCTGAGTTCTTACAGTTGCGTCACAGAACTAAGAGCAAAACTGAGGTGAGCAGACTGAGACTGATAAGACAGGGATATATAGTACCTTTCTCAGACTTTTTATATCCATCTTCTCTTTGTTACTTTTGTGATAAGCAGGGACTTTTTTTTAATCAAGTTCTTGTAAGAAGGCATTGGTGTGAGGAAAAAAGGAAATAACGCATAATGGATTTTGCATTTAGCCTTTAGAAAACTCTCTTTTATATCAGATGCTTATATCTAGAGAATTAATAAAGTCATGATAAAAAATCTCTTTCATTTGATATTTGAAGTGCACATTAAAGGGAAGTTGTTTCCATTTTCATATGCAGAGTTGGAGGAGTAAGAAAACTTTAAAATTGCTGCTTTTTGGGAAAAAATAAGATCTTAGAGTTCTTCTCCTTTAAAGCAGACAGCCTCAGACCTGTTGATATGCTTTGACCCAAGGGCGGATAAATGTCGCTCCCTCAGAAACCCATCAGTGCCAGGACTAAAATGGCCAGAGGAAATGCTGCAGGCAGAGCAATCTAGATTTCCAACTATCTCCTCTCTGCTTGGCTGCTCTGCCAGCTGAGGAATATCCAAAAACAACAGCAAGTGGCATCATGGCATTACTACCATGGTGGCTGCTTGGAACTGTCCAGCAATAATTCAAAGAATGATAAAACACTTGTAAGTCATTTTCCATTTCGATATGCCCATTTCTCCGAGTCTCAAAATATAGAGTGCTTGCTAAGGAAACATTCATGGTTTTGTACTTGTTAAATTGCAATCCGAACACCAATCAAATGGCCACTCCAAAACCCAATTTAGTCAGGATTGATTCAGGGTTGATTCAAATGGCTAAAAATAGGTGCATTCCAAAACAAGCGCAAAATCAAGGATTTCTTTTATTCTTCTTGGGCACTAGCTTCTTCATTTTGAAATGCCAAGTGGGGACAGTATATGAGATGAGGTAATCATATGAAGATGTAGCATCTCTCCCCCCCAAAAATTAATTGTTTTGAGGACATGACATACATGTAAAGGTAACTTCATCCAATTATTTTTTTTAAATGAAGTTGGATAAGATTGGACAGGTGGATGTTACCAGATATCTTTCCAACTAGATTTTACTAATGGGAGTTTAAATTTTTTGGAGGGGTCACACCTGGCAACACTCAGGCTCTACATTCAGAAATCTCCCCAGGCAGGCTTGGGGGACCATATGGGATGCCAGGATTCAAACCATCATCCTTCTGCATGCAAGGCAAATGCCTTACCGCTGTGCTATCTCTCTGGTCCCTGGAGTTTAAATTTTGATCACGTTGGTGATTCTTTTTATCTTTTGTTGTTGTTGTTGTTGTTGTTATCAGATTTCCTCAAGGTAACACCTGTGCTTCTTTGGGTGATGCACAGTGTCATGGATGAAACTCAAAATTCTTGTATGCAAAGAACACACTCCAAACATTCCAACAATAGTTATATTTTCAGTTCTGTCTTTCCTGTTCTTTACCTAAACATTTAATTAAAGTTGAATTCAATACAGAATGCAGGATTTTCAAGGATTTTAGTAGATAAATAATGGCAATTGTCAAATGCAGCTAATATATTGGAATCAAATAAAAATAATGTGATAAAAATAATGTAATTGGTAAGTCAGGAAACCTAAGTAAATAGCAAGATATAATGCCTGAGGGTGCACCAAGAGAAATTGCCAGGTCATAGTAGTTGGCATATTTTAAGTATTCTGAAAAATAATATTCCAATCTAGTGGAGAAACATAGAGTATATTTATTCTGCAAAATTGGCGTTTTAATTGAAGCCTGCAATCATAATGATTCACAGGTCAATTATTAATTTAAAAATGTAGGTGAGAGTTAAAGAAATAAATAGATTAGCTAAAAATAACTAACCTGGGATAAAAGTATAGCTTTTTGTTGAAAGTTTTTTTTTTACTGTGAAGTGTCTTGCTGTGGAAAATGTTAATGTGAAGGTTAGTTGCCACTGAACAGTTGTTCGTGTAAGAAAATAGGTTGAGAGACATAGTTAGAAGTTCAATATTGATAAAATAAGTCTCAAAGATGATCTCTCTAACAACAACTATATTTATCATTATCCCACATTTTGCTATTTCTATGATAATTTTAAATGAAGTACTTTTGCAGAAAAGTCTGTTGAGCTTGTCATGGTGACAGATGATATTCTAAAAGCATTTGCATTGATCAGCAATCTAACACATAATAATATTTCAGTTTCAGTATTGTGAAAATTAAATGAAAAATTTATATTTAATTTTTACTTATAAAATGGAAACATTTAATTTTTAGTAAAATATATACTTATAAGTATACGCTTGCTTATTTAAAAATATTTTGTCTTTTCTTAATATATTGTTCTACTCTAACAGATGAGGAAATGTAAGATCTTATTATTATTGTTATTATTTTTCTCATCTTGACTTGTAAATCAAACTTTAGATCACAATTTAGTAGCCCACAATGACAGAGCTACTATTCTCGGTTGTGATCTTGGATCTAACTACTTACTACATATTAACCATTTGTCTCAACTTATATAAATGTTGTTAGTACAAACATGCCTGATATTTGATCATATGTTCTTGTATGGTGGCTCTTAAGATTTTTCACACTATGTTGAGGTACAATTGATGAGCCTTCAGTAGAGACTGAGTTTTACAATATGAGTAATATATTTTTCCCAAGTTATTAAGACCTCAACAGGAGGTAGCCCTGAGCCACTTTTGTAATCATGAGGGAAAACAGCCTAATATTCAAAGGACTGTTTTTCAGTTTCAGTACAGTAAGTAAACACCAAATATTCATCTTTTAGAATAGAATACACAGCTTTAGGAGAATATAAATGTTCTGAGTATATTTAAGATTATTTAAGCATATTTTCATTAGAGTAGTAGGTGAAGATATATACATTCTCAATTACTATGAGTTTATAAGGATGGAAACCCATCCTTCAATTCAGTCTACTTTGAAGTGAAGAACAGGCAGCGATGAAGAACTATTTTTGTTTTTCCCATATATATCATGGAAATAATAGTAATAATTTTACTTTTTTAAGTAACTTTTTATTATTTTAAAGTTGCTTCTATGGGTGAGCATTCTTAGTTATAAATGTCAAAAAATATATTGGAAAAATTTTAAAATAAATTGTTTTTAACACTGTCCAGAATAAAGTCATATTTAATTCTTATTTGGGAGAGGGTGTTTGGGCCCAAGTGACAGAATTCTGATGTTAGTCCTGGTTCTGCACTCAGAAATCGTTCCTTATAGGTTGCAGTGGTCCTCAAACTATGGCCTGCAGGCCATATACTGTATTTGTTCCCATTTTGTTTTTGTTTTTACTGTAGTCTGGCCTCCAACGATCTGAGGTACAGTGAATTGGCCCCTGTTTAAAAAGTTTGAGGACCCCTGGTAGGGGATCAAGATCTGTCTCCTGTCAGCCACACCCTATCAGTGTCCTGACACTGTTTGCACTGCAAACACCCTACTACTGTGGTATCACTCTGGCCGGAATTTACATTTTCAACATTATATTTGATTGTCATTTTAATACTATGTATCATAATTTTATAAACAAATATAAAACTGATATTAAGTATGCTTATTATACTAGATTTCTACTCTGAGTAGTCTTTTTTTTTTTTTTTAGACCATACCAAGACATACTGTAGGATTATTTTGTCTCCTAACGCTTTTCCTCAAGGATTATTCTTGGGTCATTCAGGTGGGACTTTCAACCATTTTGGGTACCAGAGATTTAACTCAGGTCAGCAATATGTAAGATAAGGGACCTACTCACAGTATTAGCTCTCCAGCTCTGAAATCTACCAGTTATTCTTTAATCAGCATGATGCACATGCATTATACATTTTCACTATATTAATTTTTATAATGCCCTCAAAATTTATAAGGTCAGATAAACATATTCTCCAAATCACACACATTTTTATGCAGTGTACCTGAAGAATAAAAGACATATATCCAGGGCCAGAACTGTGGCTCAAGTGGTAAGGTGTCTGCCTTGCCCATGCTAGCCTAGGAAGGACTGTGGTTCGAGACCCTGGAATCCCATATGGTACCCAAGCCAGGAACGATTTCTGAGCGCATAGCCAGGAGTAACCTCTGAGCATCACCGGGTGTGACCCTTCCCCCTAAAAAACCCCTAAAAGACATATTAATTCAGTGTATACATAACCAGTTCAAGAGCAATGCTTTCATGATAAAAAGCTTTAAAGCAGATTAATAATCTCATTAAAATATATTTTCATGCTTTATTATTTAAGTCAATATATTTGTGAAAGAAAATATATATTTTAAATAAATATATCTAAATATTATATTTTTAAATATATTTAACTTTTATTTTCATAACCTATTTTGGAGGGAACTATTTGAAAGCTCACAGAAACAACTTAACTGAATAATAGTATATAACAGGTAATAAAATATTTTATATATTACCATGTATATATGTACATATTTACATATGTGAAACATAAAACATTGTTTTATATAAATATTTCTGTGAATGTTTATTATTATGTAGAAAACATATAATAAATTATAATTTTATAAAACATAAAAATACTTTCTAAGCATTTAAAATACTACCAAAAAATCATTTCTAGCCTTAAAGCTAGCATCAATGTCTGTTAAACACTACATTTTTAATTTCTTTAATAACAAAATTAAAATTCCTAGAGTTATTTGCCAAACTCTATCTTGAAAATGTGTTCAATACTCCAGACATTGCACAAAAGCAGAAAGTTCAGTTTTGTTTTAAGCTAAAACTTGTGATTTATGTAATGTCTTACATGAATTAGCTCCCATATGGTGCAAGTGATGGGCAAGACTCTGGAAAAGTGAAAGTCACCTACAAAAATTTAAGGACAGGAAGTGCATATAGTTTATCTTTTCCCCTGGATCACAGTCTCACTCTTCCAGATAAATGCATATCCATCCCTGTCCACAAGATCTCTAGAGAAGATTTCCTCATCTACTTTATAATGTTTTCACTCTGGCTTTGAGTAGAATATCCTCATTGCTAACTTTATTGCTGGTAGTTAAGCCAACTTCTGTTACTCTTCTCTCTATGGAAATAGAGAACAGCTGGTCAATATCTACTGTGTAAAGACATTTGGAATTCTAGAATACAGTAATTAAAATATTTCTTTGCCTTTGACTGTTATTTTATATGATTTCTTTTGAGTCTTTAATGTGTTTTTCAGAATTGTTATTGGCTTCCAAATTCTTGGAATATTTTTTATGAAACACACCTGTTTCTATGTGGGGTTTGACTGAACTGTTAAGAGTAATAAAGGAATTGTATTCAACTATAATAATTATTTGTTTGAACATTTCTATTAAAGTCATTAGTTGTCCAAATCAGTGCTAATATTTAAATTTCTTCATATCTTAAAATAATTGGGAATAAGATAAATTACCAAAATTATTTACCCATCCTTATGTCCATTACATTGCAAAATTTTATTTGGGGATTCTTAACCTAGTTTGTCTGTATTATGGATATCTTGATATGGATGCATCCTTTAAAAAATTATCAGTTACTATTTGATATTCAAAATTTATAAGATTGGTTATAACAGATTGGTTATATGTATAAATGTGTTCTTACTCTCATTGTTGGCATTAAATATGTTTTGCTTTTATTTTTTTGGCAATTTTACACAATATATTTAAAAATAAAGGAGAAATATGGCAGCACTTAACTAGGTTAATTACAATATTTAGTTAAGAGAAAAGCATTTTATATAAAACATAGTCAAAGGCAATGCTTGATTGAGCTTTTCCAGGAGAAATTTTTTTAATGCAGAGTGTGTAGTAATCCCGAAGTATTTCCAGGTATGTCCCAGAAAAAAATTTTTTAATAAAATATAAGCTAGAAAAGAGGAATTCTGAAGAGATTGGTTAAATATGGATTGGATGACATAAGAGGAAAGTGACCAAAGAAAACTTAATGTAGAAATATAGGTCATTCACACCTCAAATAAAAGAGCCAATTTGTGATTCAGAAATTTGAAAAGATAAGTCTGAGACATCAAGATAGTAGAGTGGGAGGACACTTGGCTTTCCATGTGTCAGGCCTTGCTTAGATCCTCAGCAATAAGTGCTCAACTAACACTTTGTGATAGAGCCAGGAGTAATCCTTCAACACAGCTCAATGTGACCCAAAAACAAACAAATGGAAAGTTATAGAATCGACTATTTTGTATGTTACTGGGATTCAATAAAAAGAGCAATAGAGAAAGAGACATAGAGAGAGAAATGGAGAGAGATATACCAATACAAGAAAGACATTATCATTTTACCAAAAACATTGGAACGTCCTTAAAAATCAAAATCATTATAGACAGTGGGTAGATAAAAATAAACACCTTAAATACCAATATCTAATATGATGCACAAATAAATATATTGAGATTAAATATATAAGTGAAAATATGTAAATACTAAGCAAAGAAATATTTTTAAATAATACATGATGGCACCATATCTGCATTTGGCCAGTTCCATTAGTCACACTCTATTCTCAAAAGATGTAAGTGAAGCTTTGAAAAATTATGTGTAACCCAACTGTGCAGCTAAAAACAGCCATTTCAGGAGGAGAGGATGGGAACTAGGTCAAAGCCATCCTAGCTGCACCCCTCATCCACCATCACCATTTCATCAATGGATGCACTCCATCACTCCTCTATAGCTCTCTGCAGAGAAACCAATCTGACCAAAACTGTGGATATGCCAATATTTGGGCTGATATCACCAGAACTTTTTATATTTTGGGACTATATGTGGGCAACCTTTCATGCCTTCTCAAATGGCTGCAACCTTTCCTGCCTACTTATACTGCTGGAAGAATTGACAGCCTATCACACACCAAATAAAAGCCAAAGTATTGCAATAGAGCTTACAATTTCTAAACTGCAATTTGTTTAATACTGTCATCACCATAGGAGCATGAGGACTTTGACGTCAATGTTTATCTGAAGCCATTTAATATTCAGAATCAAATATTAATAGAATGACCAACTGACAATAATAGCTGGCTAAAATTTCTGACAATGACTTAATAACCTCATTTGACATAAGGGTTAAAGAAATACAGTAGTAAAGGTGTGAGAGTGACAGTTGTTTGCATAGGCCCAGCAAAATATGGGGGAAATAGAAAGGAAAAGCCTTGGCCTAAATACAAGACCTTACCCCTGAAGTATTCTGGCATAAAATCAACTTTGGGTTCTCGGCAGACTACGTTGTCCTACCCCGAGTCATTTTCTGTGGTTCCAGTAAAATTTGTTTGCACAATCGCTGTTGTTGGTGTCAGGTTTCTGTACTTAGAGATTCTGAGTTCTGCGCATGTCCTTCATCAAAGTCAGAATAATGTGGAGTGTCCT
>PVKC010052077.1:0-10318 GCA_004027635.1 Crocidura indochinensis | reverse complement strand
TTTTTTTATATGATGTATTATGTTGATTGATTTGTATATGTTAAACCATCCTTGCATGTCTAGGATGTAGCCTACTTGATCTTGGTGTATGACCTTCTTGAACCAATGAATCCTATTTGCTAGGATTTTATTGGTGATTTTGGTATCTGCATTCTTCAAGGATATTGGTCTGTATTTCTCCTTTTTAGTAGCATCCCTATCTATTTTTGGTATCAGGGTGATGATAACCTTCATTAAAAATACTTGGGTATGTTTTTTCAATTTCCTGGAAGAGCCTGAGTAGAATTGGCAGTAAATTCTCTTCAAAGGCTTGAAATAATTTGCTAGTGAATTCATGTGGGCCTGGACCTTTGTTTCTGGTAAGATTTTTGATTACCATTTTAAATTCTTCAATAGTGATAGATCTATTTAGAAATGCTGTATCATGGGCCCAGAGAGATAGCACAGTGGCGTTTGCCTTGCAAGCAGCTGATCCAGGACCAAAGGTGGTTGGTTCGAATCCTGGTGTCCCATATGGTCCCCCGTGCCTGCCAGGAGCTATTTCTGAGCAGTCAGAAGTAACCCTGAGCACCGCTGGATGTGGCCCAAAAACCAAAAAAAAAAAAAAAAGCGCTATATTATACTATTATACTGGTTCAATTTTGGTTGATTTTCTTTATTTATTTTTCAAAGAACCAACTCTTGCTTTCATTGTCCTTTCAGATTGCTTTTTGGGGGATACAGTTTATTAATTGCTAGTTATGAGTTATGAGCTTTGTTATTTCTTTCCTTCTGCCTATTTTTGGTTCATGTCATTGATTCTTTTCTATATTTTTAAACTGTTCCATTACATTATTTAAGTAGGCTCCTTCTTCCTACATGATGAATGCTTACAAGGCTATTAATTTTTCCTCTTAATACTAATTTTGCTCTGTCCCACAAATTCTGATAATTTGTGTCTTCATTTTCATTAGTTTTCAGAAATCTTTTGATTAGTTCTTTTATTTCATCTCTTATCCATTTGCTGTTCAGTAGTGAGCTGTTGATTTTCTAGATGCTAAATATCTCTCTCTGTGCCTGTCTTTAATTCACTTCTAATTCAGTGCATGATGTTCTGAAAAGGTAGTCAATATAATTTGTATCCTCTTGATTTTATGGAGGCATGTTTTATGGCCCATCATGTGGGCTATCTTGGAGAAAGTCCAATGTACATTGGATTAGACTGTGTAATCAGCTTTTGGGGGATGAAGAGCCATATCTATCTTTCTATCTAAATATCTATTATATATATATACACACACATATACATATACCAAGCCACTCTTCTTTCATTTTTTCCCTCAGAGCCAGTATATACATTTTGATAATTAACCTTGTTGACCTATCTAGAGGTGATAGGACAGTATTGAAGTCTCCAATTATTATCGTGTTGTTACTGATATCTTTCTTCAAATCTGTGAATAATTATTTAAATATTTTGCTGGTTCCTCATTACATGCATATTTATTTATTTAGGAGTGTGATTTCATCCTATTTTACATATCCCTTGATTGTTAAGAAATTTCTCTTTCTAATTCTTATAACCTTTTTAAGCTTAAAGTCTATGATGTCTGATATTAGTATGGCCATTCCAGCCATTTTAAGGGTGATGTTTGTTTAAATGATTGTTCTTCAACCTAGAACTTCGAATTTATGATTGCTCTGACTATTCAGATGTGTTTTTTTTACAGGAAGTAGATTGTTGGATTCAACATTTTGATACATTTTGCCACTATATGTCTTTTAATTGATCTATTTAATGCATTGACATCGAGAGATATGGTTGTCAAGGAATTAAGTGTCATCTTATTGTAAGAGTTTATTGTTTATTGGATCTGCCTTGGATCAAAGTAGATCCTTTTTTTTTGCTTTTCTTTTAAGGTTGGTTTTGAGTCTGTAAAATTTCTAGGTTTGTTTGTTTGTTTGTTTTTATCTGTGAAGCTGTGTATCCTTCCTTCAAACTTGAATGAAAGTCTGGTTGAGTGAAGTATCCTCAGTGAAATATTCATTTCATTGAGTTTTGTCACTATATCCCACCACTACCTTCAGACCTTGAGAATTGCTTATGATAAATTTGCTATAAATCTTAAGGATGCCTCTTTTTATATAATTTCCCTTTTTGATCTTGCCACTTTCAGTATTCTACCCCTATCTGTGATTTTCATTATTAAAACTATTATGTGCCTTGGTGTGCTTTTCTTTGGATATCTTTTAGCTGGTACTCTTTGAGCATTGAGAATACAGTTAAATGAATTCTTCACTTCTCAGTAATCATGTCCTTGACTCTTCTTCATCAGGGTTGATTTTCATCAGAGTTTTCTTCCTGGGTCTCTGGGGCCCCCAGTGATTCTCATGTTGTTTCTATTGAGCTTAACCCAGAGTTCCATTTTCATCTTTTCACTTTCTTTTTTTGGGGGGGGGACCACACCCGGTGATGTTCAGGGGTTACTCCTGGCTATTCGCTCAGAAGTCGCTCCTGGCAGGCACGGGGGACCATATGGGGAACCGGGGGATCGAACCGTGGTCCGTCCTAGGTTAGCGCAGGCACCTTATCTCCAGCGCCACCGCCTGGCCCCCTTCTTTTCACTTTCTTTGAGGATTTTTCTAACCTATTCTATTGTTGGAGGTGTTATGCAACTCATCTCTATATTACTTATTCTATCCTCAGCAGCTGTTACTTTGCTAGTAAAGCTTTCCAGTGAGGTCTTCATTTTGCCTTCCATGTTTTTCAGCCTGATATTTCTGTTTGAAGTTTTCTCATTTCTATTCTCATATCCTCTTGAGTCATCTGGACTGTCCATTCTGTTGTTTTTCTAAGTTCGTTGAACATTCATAGCATTTTTCTCTCTAAAGTCTTGATCAGAAATGTTATTTAGGTGGCATGTGTTGTTTGGGTCTCTATAATAAGTGTCTTCGGTCACAAGATGTGGTGGGGTTCTACGTAGTGTTCCCATTATGAATTTTGATGTATAGTGCTCTTATTAAGTGTTGTGGTACAATTTCTTGACTGGAAGAAACACATGGCCACAAAGTGAAGGGGAGCTCAAGCTGAAGATTTTCCCATTTAAGTCTTGTGATGCTGTCCTGAATGACACCAAACATTATGCTTCAATCCTTATGCTTATGCTTCAATCCTTGATGGTGCGGGTTCTTATCTCATGACACTGTCATAGGCACTGCTAAATAGATGCCTCCTTCTGCCTCAGTCCTTGGTAGCCAGTTATTTTTTTTCTGCCTCTAAAAGGAATGACAATGGCAGCAATACTGCTCCTAGTCTCCATGAATGTATATATGCAGAGATTAATACCGTGTTAAGTTGGCCAGAAGTCTTTGAGCTGTCAGAATAGACCCATTAAAAAATTAATATATTCTAAATTTCTCTAAGCTGATCACAATAAGTATCAAACTAGACTCACTGTAACTTTTGGAAGGCCTATATCTCCTTAAGAATATAATTTGCACATAACCAGTACTTATTTAGAGTGAGTATGAGCACCCTTCCCCCAATTCCATCTTCTTGTACTTCTGGTATCCCTAGCAGCCGAAACCATGCCCACAAATGCAGTCATAATGTCTACATTCAGCCAGCTCCATATACTCATTCTATTCTCAAAAGAGATGTAAAACCAAGCCATGAAAAATTTTGAGTACACAAGCCACACAGTTGAAAGATGGAAATCTCAGGAGGAGAGGGAAGACCAAGTACCCACTCTGGCAAAGTCATACTAGCTGCAACATTACCCACAATTGTCATTTTGCCAATGGCCCTGCTTCACTATTCATCTATGGCTCTCTATAAAGACACCAGTCTGACCAAAACTCCAGATATACTCCAGGTTTTTGGGTTGATATCACCAGGACTTTTTTTCTATGAATGTGGGCACCATTCTCTCATCTTCTCACCTGAGTTCCTGGGAGCCCTAGAAGCCAAAGACATCCCATAAAAGCCACAGTACCAACAGTAGTGCTTGAAATTCCTAGACTTTACAGCCACATTTGTGGCCAGGCGAACAATGCCAATATTTTTTATGCCATCATCCCCATAGGAGCATACAAATTTAGTATCTGAAGCCACTTAATGTTCCTAAATAAATGAAGGAACAGAATGGTCAACTATAATAAGAGCTTATTAGACCTTCTGACAATGACTTAATGATCTCATTGCAACAAACGAGTTTCACAAATTTTCTTGTTGCTATATTTTTTCTTTCTTTTCTTTTAAAAATAATTGTAAAACTTATAAATAAATGTATTATAATTAACTGCCAATTATGTAATGTATAGTCTTTAAATAAAGTAATTTATATTCTAAAGAAATAACATAAGTTGCTGCGGCATTTATTAGTGCAAGAAACAAAAGGAGCTTGCTTCATTCACTTCATTGATTATAGTTTTATGTCCAGAGAAAATAGAACATGAAAATTTTCTTTTAAAATATCAAAAGGGAATATATCAACCTGGTTGGAGACGGTCTGAAAGAAAGCTATAGAGAGATGAGTTTGTTTCTATAATACACATGTTCCCAGAGTTTGCTTCTCCTCCCATTAGAATTGTTCCAAAGTCTTCTCTACCCTTTCTAGAAACTCCTGATAGGAATTCCAGGGGGAGGTTGAGTGATTCAAGGGAATTTTATTTCATCTTCTAGCCATTGGTTCTGATATAAGTATATGTAATAAATGTAGTTCACTAGAAAAAAAATTGGTGATGGATAAGAACCTCTAGAATTTTTTTAGTCACAGAAGGAGCTCATCTTTTGTCACATTAATAAGACTCAGATTGGAGTATACACTTGAGCACCAACCTATGGATAGCACAGAAAAAAATAAATAAAAGATATCCCTTGATAATATCATTCATACAGACTCAATCAACCCTGAAATTGAACCTGCCTTACAGCTTCCTTGAAATTCTATAGTACAAGTCTTGTTTGTGTAAGCCACAAAATTTAGGGAAATTAACATATAGTACATATGTATATATTGACACAAGTGCAAACAAATAGTACACTACAATATTTACTTAATGCTAAGAAAATGTTTCACATTCAGTATATAATTTAATTTCTCATAAATCCTCATAATATTATCAAAATTTAACACATGGGAAGCCATAGTTTAAAAGAAATCCTTTCTTTTGCAAAATAATGAATTTATGCTCTAGCACAACCCAGATAAGCACCCAATCTGCTACTTGCTGAAAAATAATTCCCTAATATTTAGGACTGAGCACATTTTAAAGTGGAATATTTGAAAAATGAGTGTTGTGAAAAAGAATCACATTGTATAAAAGGCTTACTATATGCCATCTATTGTTCTAAGTATTTTATTCATCAGAATATATGTGATTGCACCAAAAACCCCACAAATCAAATATTTTTATTATTCCCATTTTGCAGGTGAGGAAATCAATCCACAGACAAGTTTAGCAGTTTGCTCAAAAATATCTAGCAGGAGCTAGCAAAAGAATCTGTGAAGTAAAGTAGTCTAAGTCCAAGCCTATACCTTGAACCCTTCAAGATAGAGGATCAAAGCCAGAGCTATAGCACAGTGGTAGGGTGTTTTTTTTGTTGCATGCAGCTGACCTGGGATTAATCCAGGCTCAATCCCCAGCATCTCATATGGTCTCCCTAGCCTGCCAGGAGACACTTCTGATTGCAGAGCCAGGAGAAAGCCCTGAGCACCACCATGTGTCGCCCCAAAACAAAAATAAAACGAAACGAAACAAAAAGACAGCGGCTCAAATCTGGGGAGGTCCCAATTACCACTTATCTCTGGTTTTAGTAGTCTGTGGCTGATCACATGCCCAGAAGAACTAGTTAAGGCTGCAGGCCAGGGAATTTGAGAGTTTTTATACCCAGAGAAAACACTTAGACTCTTATTCAAATTTATATTTTGGATTTCAGGAATATTGATCTTGGTTACTTTCAAAGGTCTATAGGGACCATTGTGCCTGAATCAACCTGCCAATCATAGCTGGAATGGATGACCCCAGACAAATTCCTAATTCCTAAGATTGGGGAAGGACTTGGAAGAAGTCTTGGGCTTTGACTGGGATCTCTCTTTAACAAAAACATTTTCCTAATATCTCCTGGCAGCTTTTCCTGCCTTTGTCACTCCTTGGCTAAACCTATTGGGCAAGTTAGTTCCTGATTCAAAAGAGAAAAACCAAATTCCTCTCTGATCTTGTTTCTAGATTCTGGCTAGTGTTAATAGTGTAGAAAAGAACATAGTTTCACAGAGCTTTTATGCATTGTATTTTGGGGGCCCCTGAGGTGTATTCTCAGAAGTATTGCTGAACTAAATGAAAGCTCAATTTCTATATTTTGTTTTATCCTTTATATATATATATAAAATCCATACTTTTTCCAAAAAGAACAGAACCAGTTGACATTCTCACCAACACTAAATGAGAGTCACTTTCTCCCTTCATCCACTCATCTACACAATGGAAAAACTATGCAGCTGTTAGGAAAAATGAAGTCATAAAATTTGCTTATACATGGATGGATACAGAAAGTATTTTGTTGAGCAAAATGAATTAAAGGGCAAGGAACAGATATAAAATAATTGCACTCATTTGTGGTATTTATATAAAAAAGATAATATGGTAATAATATTGAAAGACATTAGAGACAAGGGCCAGGAAGACAAATCCATGATAGGAAGCTTGCCACAAATAGCAGGGGAGTACATTTAGATCAGAGAAGGTAACACTATGATATTGATAGCTGAAAATGGTTACTCTGGACAAGAGCTATATGTTGAACAAAATTAAAGTGATATGCATGACACCCTTCAGTAACAATATTGCAAACCACAGTGCCTAAAAAGGAGTGAGTGAGTGAGTGAGAGAGAGAGAAAGAGAGAGAACTGACTGCCACAGAGATAGGCAGGTGGAAGGGACAGCAAAGGGGAGGGCCAAAGGGAATCTGAGGACCTTGGTGGCAGGAACTATGCACTGGTGACCAGTGTTGGACATAATATGATTTAACATTGTAACTCATGGATATTCAATTAAAGAATTTATTATTTTTTTAAATCATTTCTGAGCTTCAAAGGAAGCCTTCAGACTAAAAGGCAGCAGAAACTTGGCTGATAAAGGATCTCCCCTTGGATGTGACCTCTAGTGACACCTTCTTGGATTCAACTCAACTGTCCCCACAGTAGTTTTATAAACAACCCCTCTTCCTCCTTTCTAGTCCTAGTCCTCAATCTAACTTCCGAGCAGAGCTCACAGTAGTAATTACTAGTTGCTTTGGCTCATTAGAGGCTCTTCCCACTTGGGCAAGAGACTGGCAAAGAGTTGCAATTTGGAGATTTCTGTTTACAAACAAACTACCCTTATAGACACTGAGCCAAAAGACAGCAGCTGGGGGATTAAAAAAATACTCATTACATTCCCACTTCTCACTTTTCCCTCTCCTGTTGGAATAGCTGTCTCCTATCCTTCCTGTGAAAACTGTGAATGTAGGTGCTTAGAGTCATAGAGCAGTTCCCTTATATTTTTGACATGCCTTACACTATAGTTTTCTTCTCTATCTTCTTAACTAAGGAGAAGTTTGCTGTGGCCTCAACAACATTTTCATGCAACACTGATGCTTTATAAAAAATGTTTTCTTTATAATTTTTTAAAGATGCTTTTCAATAGTTTATAATCCTCGCCTGCTGGGCCTTGAGTTAAGCACGTTATATGCATAACTCTATAAGCTTTATGTGCATCATTTCCTTTAATTCTGGGAGGTAGATACTATAGCTATTCCCATATAGGAAAGGCATCTGAGAGATTCAGAAAGATAAATAATTTGCCCACAATTATAGAGAATAAAGATGGGAGGACCAAAGAAGGACCAAGTATACCCAATCGAGTAGAGGGTCACAATAATACTACATACTGCTTTCCCTGAGAGTTAATATAAACTAATCACCTTTTTCCTAAAACTGTTTAATTTCAACATATAGCTCTGATTTTGTTCTCTGCACCCTTAACTGCATTATACTAAGAACCTTCTCCTTCTACCCATTGTCTCTTGTCTCTCCCTGTATTCTGGAAAGTCACCCAAACAGAATTACTGCTCAAGGCCCAGCCCAACTAATTTTGGTTTCTACCTGATTTAAAACTAACTTATATTTAGGCTTTCTGATATAAAAGTGTTGGAGACAGGTAAATAGGAGGGTCTGGTCCCATCTGAAACCTGAACCATCTCAAAGGCATGCAGGCCTTTGACACAAAGGATCCATCTCCAGTGCCAGACAGTTATTAATGATGCAGAATTCCAGGACAAATACAAGGAGGTGTCCTGATGGTCTGGACCTGCTAGGTGGAGAGGATCCGCCAATAGAACAAAGGCCAGAAAAAGAATATCAAACGAAGACCATCAACTTCCCCAAACTCCCTTGGCAATCACCCTAGCAGTGGACTATAGGATAGGGAGCAGTTTGGGAAAAATGTATATAAACTAATTTGAACAGAACAAGAGCTCCTTCGACATTTGCTAGCACAAATGTTTCCTGCATACATGGTGCCTGCATCTCCTCCCTTGAGATGTGTACTTGCATGCTTTAATGTTGAGATATGTACTTTGGACTATTTACTCTGGAAATGCCATATTTTCTCTGGCGTATGCATCTTAACTTACCTTTCCTTATCTCCCGTTACTTCCCCAATAAATTATATATACTTCTATTTGTCTCCTCCTGAAATCCTTTTCTGTAAGGGAAAGAAAACAACCCCAAAGGACTGACTTTTCTGTCCTTCAAAGAAAAATTCCTCACATTATCCTGAGTCTGTGGTTCCCTGAGAGATCAGGTAGTAGGGACCATTTCCCATGCCCCAGAGAACAAATGGCAGTGCCTAGTGGGGCTGTCAGAATGTTAACATCCATGCCAGGCAAGGACCATAGCAAATTTTCTCCAGTCCTAAATCTCCCAGGGATTTCCTTGGATGACAGAGGTGGAAAGAAGCAAATCAATAGCTTTCCTTCCAGCAGCCTCTCTCCTCCCACCAAGAGAACCTCCACTGGCAAAAAAAAAAAAAAAAAAAGCATGCCTCAATGCAAGTTTCTTCTCTCTGAATACAAGTATCTTCCACTCAGACCCCCACCCCCACCCCAAATCTGAGCAAAACTATAGTAGCTCATCTCTCTGGAATCTTTTAAGCACGCTCGATTTAATTTAAAATGGGAATTTATCTACACATTAAACTTAAGCTGTGGATCGGTATTCTCTTTGTGAAGTGATTCCCCTTTGATTAAAAGAAGCATTGCTCTAAAAGTTAGGGAATGATAGGCAAACAGAGAATAACAGAATTAATGCCCAGTTACTTAAAATGAGACCTTGCTTCATTCTTGCTTCATTCTGTCAATTAATGAGAAATTTCAAATGGCATTCTAAAAGACACTCCAATACCTCCAAAGAGGACTTTCTGAAGAAAAATCCTTGGTGTTCAAGATTCTTATACATAATGTCAAAGTCGTCAACCTCCGGGCTCCAAGCTTTGTATAATCTTTTGATCATCTAAATTTAGCTCTTTTTGTAAACATTTCAGACAGCGGGCTAATTTTTACTCCCTGGAGAACTCATGCAGCCAGACTACAAGTCAAAGAAGAATGTCAACATTTAAGAAATAGCCAGTGCTTTGGCCAAGAGTCAGAACTGGATACCAGCTGAGTTGCTGGACTTTAAATCAATATGATTATTCACTGTACCTTGTAGAAAAACAGATTTTTTTTCACTATAGGTTGCTTAGGTTTGAGCCAAGAATTACTGAGCAGTGAGTATGTTAAAGACCTCCTTTAAGATTGCTAAGAAGACATGAAAAAATGCTCCACATCCCTAATCATCAGGGAGATGCAAATCAAAACAACTATGAGGTACCACCTCACACCACAGAGAATGGCACACATCACAAAGAACGAGAACAAATAGTGTTGGCGGGGATGTGGAGAGAAAGGAACTCTTATCCACTGTTGGTGGGAATGCCGTGTAGTTCAACCTTTATGGAAAGCGATATGGAGATTCCTCCAGAAACTGGAAATCGAGCTCCCATATGAGCCAGCTATACCACTCCTAGGAATATACCCTAGGAACACAAAAATACAATACAAAAAACCCCTTCCTTACACCTATATTCATTGCAGCACTATTTACCATAGCAAGACTCTGGAAACAATCTAGATGCCCTTCAACTGACGAATGGCTAAAGAAACTGTGGTACATATACACAATGGAATATTATGCAGCTGTCAGAAGAGATGAAGTAATGAAATTTTCCTACACATGGATGTACATGGAATCTATCATGC
>PVKC010052076.1:0-10423 GCA_004027635.1 Crocidura indochinensis | reverse complement strand
GAAGGAAGGAAGGAAGGAAGGAAGGAAGGAAGGAAGGAAGGAAGGAAGGAAGGAAGGAAGGAAGGAAGGGAGGGAGGGAGGGAGGGAGGAAGGAGGGAGGGATCTGGTTAGCATATAGGAAACTTGAGTTCAATCCCTGTATTGTATGGTCCTTCAAGCTTCACCAAGAGTTATCCCTAAACAATGACCAGTGTAGTTACTCTCTCCCCTCACCCTCGCTTTCTTTCAGAGTAGCATCTGCAGTGTTTGAGAACACTCAGAAACCACAGAGACACAAAGTCACTGAGGGAGGACTGCCCACTTTGCCACTGTAGGTATTTTGCCTACCCATTTCAGAAAAGTTACCAAGACTTTAGGTCCCCTTGGACTCCAAGCGATAGCCCTATGGGGAGGGTGTTTGCCTTGCATGCTGCTGACCCAGATTCAATCCCCAACATTCTATATGGTTTCCAAGCTTGCCAGGAGTGATTTCTGAATGCAGAGCCAGGAGCTTTGGCTTCCAAAGGCTTAGGCAATAAACTGCCTTACAAACACTAATGATGGTCTGTAGTATAAAATAATAAAGAAGCCCTTTAGATGAGCTTGGATAGAGATGGAGGCCTTTCTCCTTCAGCCCAGGACCACGTGTATCCAAATCCTCTCCAGCCAGGGGTCCCCAACTTCTGGATAGCTATGGGTAGAGAACTCACTCACAGGCAGGCTTCAGGAAATATCAGCTTTATTCATGCCCTAGTCAACATGTGTGGCTTATATCATAACCATTTACGCCGGATCCTTATTCAGCCCTGAACTCTAACTTGTCTTTCAGCCATCTCCTCTCCTGCTACTTCTCCAACTCCATCCATGAAAAATCCCCTTTTGCCCCTGAGGCCAAACCATTTTTAAGCTCCCCAAGACCCCTCCCAGAAATGGGAGGGTCTTTCCACTAGAAAGGTAAGCTTTCATGAAGAATGCAGGGTGGGGTTACAATGTTCCAAGTGGTTACAAATGGTCCAAGACCTCCAGCACTGTTCCAGATGCACAGCGAGAAGTGGACAAGCACAGCCTGGTCATTGCAACAACAGCAACAGAGGGAATGGTAGTGGGAGAGAAGAGTGACTTTGTTCATTAAGCTGATTTTACTTTTTTCTTTTCCTTTTTCCTTCTTTTCTTTCTTTCTCTCTTACTTTCTTTTTTTCTGTTCCCATTTTTTAAATTTTTATTTAAGCACCATGAATTCAAACATGTTTGTAGCTCAGTTTCAGTCATAAAACGTACACCTCCCTTCGCCAGTATTTTTGGTTTTGGAACCACACCCGGTGATGCTCAGGGGTTACTCCTGGCTATGCTCTCAGAAATCGCTCCTGGCTTGGGGGACCATATGGGACACCGGGGGGTGGGGGGATAGAACCACAGTCCGTCCTAGGCTATCGTGGGCAAGGCAGATAGATACCTTCCTGCTTGCACCACCACTCCAGCCCCAGATTTCTAAGAAGAAAAGGACCCCAATGTTTGCAAAGGTTTGAATCCCACAGTGGAAAAAATTGAAATGTAGAGATTCTGGAGGTGGGCTCTCTAAAATGCTAGGAACATGTGCCTTTTTTTCTAAAGCTCACCCAAAACACAACAAATGAGATACTCTCTTTCTTGACAATAGGGACTTACAGTCAGTTTTATTAATTTTAGAAGAAAAACAACGTGTCATTCTTTCACCCCAAATTAATATGAGTACTCTTCTTCCTACTCCTCAATACAGTTTTTTCATAGAGTTTTGCTTACAGTTTTGCATTTTCTCTCTCAGAAAACCTGAACTTTTGAGGGAAATGATTTTTTTCATCCTTTCTGCATCCTGTGTACTTAGCAAGGACCAGCTCACTTTGGATTAGTAATAAATGGGACTCTTCCTCTACATCAGCACTTAAGACATCACAGTATAGCTGTTTGCTCATCTGTCACCTTATTCCCTTCCTTTATCTTGCAGCTCTCCAAGCACACAGGAACAGTACCGAGCTCCATGCAGTTTAATGTTGCATTAAATAAGGAATGAATGAGTAGATGAATAAGTAGATAAATGGATAGATGGTTGGATGGATGGATGGTTGGACATATTTGATAAAAAGGTGGGTGGGTGGACTGACATATGAAGTTAGTAAGGAAGTGAAGAAATTCTTGCTCCAAAATAATCTATTTGGACCAATACCTTTTAGGCTGAGCAATGAACTTGCTGCAAGGCCAATCAGCTTTAAATGCAAGAGAGTGAGTGGAAAGAAGAAAGTTCTGCTGCATCTCCTTTACCAGTCTTCAATTGCTGGGCATTCAGGTGTATTCCATAGACCTACTATTTTAAAGATTTTGCTTGTTTACTTTGTCTTGGTTAGAGACTATATCCAATAGTGTTCAGGAGTTGCTCTAGCAGTGCTGGGAGTCTATATGGTGCCAGGAATTGAATATGGATGTCCTGCATGCAAATCATTCACTCAAGCCCTTTGGGATATCTCCCTGGCACCTGCATTAGTTATTGTGAATAATGCTGCTATAAATATGGGCATTCAAACAGTCTTTTAAATTAACATTTTATATTCTTTAGATAAATGCCTAGGAGTCATCTCTATGGATGGCTTGTACAAGGTCATATTGCACAAATCCATGCAAAGACTTGAAAGCCAAAACTTCATACCTATATGATAAACCAACCACCAAACAAAGGTTTTCAATTATAATTATTTATAGCTAATATTTTACCATAGATTCTGCACCCAATTTCCTATGTATGGGAGGGAGTATGCTCCACCCCTGCTATGAGTCTTTCATAGCAGTTGAGCTTCCTGCAACCAGGCTGAATCTGACATCCTCTGAAGATTGTGCAGGAGTCTTCAAGTCCAGGCTCTGTTTCATGAGACTGCTAAAGCTTCAAGTGCCATGGCAAGACCAGTTTATTACCTGGGCCTGCGGCCTACCCACTCTACAGTAAGGTCCCCACAATCTTTTCTCTGAGTTTCATTTTTCAGACACCATCCAATAATTGAGAGACATGGGAAAGAAGTGAAAAAGAGATTTATTGGTATTTATCCAGCAGACTGGAGGATAGCGGATACAGGACTTCAAAATAACCTTCTGTTGCTTTATTGTTTTGCGGGTCATATCCAGCAGTGCTTAGCAATTACTCCTAGCTTTGCACTCAGGATCACTTCTGGTAGGGCTTGGGGAACCAGAGGTCAAATCTAGTTGGATAGGGGCAAGGCAAGTACCCTACTCACTATACTATTTGTCCAACACCTTGTCTCCATAGTCACAAGAAGTGGATTTTCTTAGAAGAAAAAAAGGAAGCACACTTTTTGAAAGAGTGATTAGCAGGCTGGTAGGCACCAGTAATAAACTTCCCTGGAAGCACACTCCATTTTATCTACAAGCTAGACAAGTAAGAAATAGGCTTTAGGAGGTAGGAAGAGGTAAAGACAACTTTCCCTACACATGATGAGTTGTTGGGTTGTTTTAATTTTTAATTTATCTCAGATTTCCTTTGCACTTTGAAGCCAACTTGAAGCCCCATTTGTCTCCTGGGATTCTTACTCAGTGGCTATAAGCCAGAAAAAAACAAAGTCCTTTTATGGGCCAAGCAATGACTGAAAAGCTTGAAGCATATGAATATGGGGGACCAAAATTTAATACTTCATATCTCATGTTTCCCCAAGCATTGATGGATGTAACCCTCATTAACAATTCCCAATATGCTGAAAACAAACAAAAAAAACAAACAAACAAGATTCAAGAAAAAATAATAAAAGCCTTTTCCTTGGCTTCGATTGATTTTCTAGAGTAACTCAGACCTCAAAGAATCATTTCCCTGCTAGATAATGAGTTTTTTATGGAAGGATATAAGTCAGGAAAAAACAGATGGAAGAGGAACATTGGACAAGATGTGTGACCAGAACCTGGGCAAGAGTTTCTAATCCCACTTGGCTCCCCAATCCAGGAGCCAGCTACAATCCTTTCTTTGGGATTTCTTTTCTTTTCTTTTTTTTTTTTGTGTGTGTGTAACCAAAACTATTTCTATATAGATATTTATTTTTTTAATATAATTTTTATTTTTATGAAAATTTTCTTACCTGGACAAGAGTGACTATGTCAGTAGCTGGTAACAAGAGATTTTAGTGCAAGACACCCAGAAATCAGAGGGAGAGAAGATGACTTCCAAGTCTCCAACCATAGGATGGGTTCTCCTGGTGTCAGGCCTGCTTTTGATTCCCAAAGTCACCTCCTTTATATCAATGTGGTGGAAAGGTGCTTGTTGGAAATACTAAGATATCCATTTTACCCTTGAGGCCCTGAAACCATCTTAGGAAGTGAAGACCAGCAGTCAAGTGCTATAGCAGAAGATTCTTCAATTTCTCCAAAAATTCTAGGGTTTTGAAAAGTTTTGATGTGCACCTCTGATCTCTGTCCAATGGAGGAAGTTGGTAGCATAGAATAAGGCAAACACATAGAAGAGAAATAATACAAAAAATTATCTAAGCAATGGGTTTTCTGGAAAGACACCAGTGAACTCACAGACTGTTTTTTCAAGACAATATTGCTCCCCTACCCTGGATCCATGACAATTTCCTCTTCAATGTTTGCCTAAATTACCTTCTACATTTGAAGATCCCAGGCTGTTATCTATTTCTTTCTGGGTACAGGTTTGTTGCCAAGATGTATTGTAAAAGATCTAAACTGTTTTGCCCAGGGGGGTAGGGGGAGATGTTAAGCGAACAATTTTTCAGTGAACCAGTAACTGGCTAAAAGGCCAAATATATTTTTATTATGCCATATCTAGAGTCTATGAACCTGGGAGAAATGCCATAATTCCAGTGGCTTCCCTCTGAGGCCAGATTCCTGCTTTTACCACACAGAGCTCAACTGTTCAGAACACAGTACTCATCCTAACGATTTTCTAATGAATGGAAGACAGCTCAGTGTACTGGAACACAAACTTTGCAAGCCAGAGTCCTGGGCTGATTCCAGTACAGAGACAGGAGAAACCCTTTAGCATTGGTGGATGTGTTCTTCAAACCAAAAAGACTTTGTTTAGTTCCTCTATGCATAATCACTGCTCTCAAATGGAAATTTGTTTCGTGTTGGAAAGCACAGTTCAACTGAATACAAAGATCTGGTTAGTTTTATTACATGATTTTGCAATTGCACAAAATCCTACCCAGCAAGCAAATAAATATGGCAACTACTTGTAAAACTTGGTATATTTTTATAATCAGGAGTGTGGAGAGGAGATTGAAGGGAAACAAACTTATTAACCAAAGAAAAGAGAGGCTGTTTTGGACAAGAGAAATAGTTTAGTGGGTAAGGCACTTGTCATACATATGGCTGACCTGAGTTCCATCCCTGGCATCCCATATAGTCCCCTGAGAGCCATTAGTAAGGTTTCCTTAGGTCAGAGCTAAGAGTAACCCTGAACATTGCTGGGTGTAGCCCAAAAATAAAATAAAATAAAATAGAGATTGTTTCCTTCACAGTTAGGAAAGTATTTCTTTTCCCTCGGTGTAAGGCAGAAGCTGTGATAGTAAGTCTGACCTCTAATGCTAGCCAGAACATTCCTACTTGATAAGTCTAAAATTCAACTTTTATGGGGCTGGAGAGATAGCATGGAGGCAAGGCGTTTGCCTCGCATGCAGAAGGTCTGTGGTTCAAATCCCAGCATCCCATATGGTCCCCTGAGCCTGCCAGGAGTGATTTCTGAGCATAGAGCTAGGAGTAACCCCTCATCACTGCTGGATGTGACCCCCCAAAAAATAAAATAAAAAACAAAATTTAACTTTGGAGCGACAAGATGGGACTCAATAGAAGAGTGCGTGTTTCTTTTATGGGGTTCTGGGTCCAATTCCCAGAACTGTACAGAAATAAAGTTGCACCATTACAAAAAGCTAAAAGTAAAATTAGATCAGATATGAAACCTCAGTTGGACCTGACATAAATGTACTATTTTGGATGGTTATTATTATTGATGATGTTGTTATTATTGTTTCACATAACTAAAAAAATGGACCATGTCAAACTCTCCTAGAAAAAACCCAAGTCTTTGGGGAGGGGCCCAACCTACAAGACAGCAGCAAATAGGAAGGAGGCCAGGGGAGCAATAGAGTCCTCCAGTCCTTGGCCGTAGCTCCCTGTCTTTCGTGAAGGGCCTGGTCTTGGTGGATTTCCATTAGACTCTTGCCTCAAGGGAATCCTTGGGAAATCACTGGGGAATGTGAAAATAGTACAGGGAGTAGAGGCATACCAACTGGTTGGTGCAATACTAGAAATAGGGTCAAGGATGGCTTTCAATGCCCAAGATTCAAGTCAGGACTTTACAAGAAGCACCCCACTTTTGAGGGTTACTCAAAACATCCTTCTCAGTGAGACAAAGAGAATTGTGGCCCTCTCCCTTCTGGAAGAAATTCTAGCCCTGCCCAGACCCCACCTGCACCCATCATTGTTGGAGGTGCTCCTCTTAAAAGTGGATCAGGGTTTTCAGTTCCTCTTCCCTCGATAGTGGTTCTAGGATGGATAGGACTGACTGAGTGTTCAAGCCTCTCCAGCTGCCCTCATCCTCTGTCTATGCTCTGCCAAAAATACAGGCTTCTGATCTGGGGTCTGGCATTTTATCGCACCCTAGCTGTATCCAGTCTATGTGTGTTTGTGTGTGTATGATAACCTTGGGTGATATTCTGTTTTCACTCACATCGGAACCAGTTAGAATCCCAAAGTAAGTAGGACTGGGAAATAAATTCCAGAGCTCTGGGGTTGGAAAAGGGAGACTTGGGGAAAGGGGCAAGTGCCTGAGCCTCTATCTCTTCCATCCCACCATATTGGACGTTGCTTTGCCATACTCCACACAGGCAGAGGAAAGGCAGGGATGGGTGGGAGCCTGAGCCCCTAGACCTCTATGTTTTCCCAAATCTCTTGTGTATTTGGGGGGAGGGGTATAGTACTCAGAACTGACTCCTGGCTCTGTGCTCAGAAATCAATTTGGTAGGGCTCATGAGACCCTACTGAGGTACATTGGGTCAAGTGTGTGCAAGGCACTCTACTCACTGTAGTATCTCTTCAGCCTTTGTTGGCTTTTTGTTTTTGCTTGTTTGTTTTACCTCCTTCTCTTTGTTGTCATCATGTATAGAAATTGCAATCTTGGTTGTGGTGCTAAAAGGGAAGGGAAGGTATCACCTATTTGCTGCAGCACTGGGGATCTCACTCAGTAAAGTGGTGCCAGGTTTGGACTTAGCCTCACACAGGCGAGGCAAGAACTCCCTAGAGTTGCCTCCTTGGCTGCTATTCTTATTTTCTAGACTGAAATTATTCTGATACAAGCTCTGATCGATTACCCTTCACTCAAAATTTGCCCTTATCACCTTGAGAATTTACAAGAATCCTGCCTCTGAGAACTCTGAAAAGAGGTCTGTCCTGTGGTCTCAATCTAGCTCCAGGTTTCCAATAAGCCATGAGACGAACTTGTATCTGCCTGTGTCGGTACAGGCTTGGGACTCATAAATGCCTCATTTGCTTTTTTGATTTTTAGATTTGGGCCATGTCCAATGGTATTCGAGAATTACTTCCAATTCTGCACTCAAAGATCACTCCTAGAAGTGTCCTGGAGACCATGTGTGGTGCCAGGGACTAAACCTGAATTCATATGTGCAAGCAAGCACCTTGAAGCCTATACTATTTCTCCAGCCCTCCACTTGCTATGAAGAGGCAATAGGACTCCTGGTTGCCTACAAAAGAACCAGGAATCACAGCTTTGAGCAAAATGATCCATCATGTTTGAAAACAAACCAAGAATAGCCCTTTTAACTCACACACATATATTCCTCAGTCTGACTCAAAACTCTACTCAATTCATGGCTGACCCCATATTACTCCCTGGAAATGAAGGGTAGGGCAGCCCTGGGTCAGGAGGGAATGGAAGAAACATGAAGCTCAGAGTCTTAATAAAGCACTTGCTTCTACTCATCTGAGCATTCAGAACCCTGCACCCCAGGTCCAGTGGGGAACAACTATTTCTTTTTTTTTGGGGGGGGGGTCACACCCAGTGACGCTCAGGGGTTACTCCTGGCTATTCGCTCAGAAGTCGCTCCTGGCAGGCACGGGGGACCATATGGGGAACCGGGGAATCGAACCGAGGTCCGACCTAGGTTAGCACAAGGCAAGGCAGGCACCTTACCTTTAGCGCCACCGCCCGGCCCCAGGGGAACAACTATTTCTAATATAACCTTCCCTCCCCCTCTCTTCTAGAACTAGCTTTGCTCATGCAAGTTGCCCAAGAAACATTCATTCTCTGCAATGAGAAGAACTCCACTCCCAGCTACCCCTAGAATATGATCTGGCCTGAAAAGAGCTGGCATAAAGGAAGGACAGAGAAGACCCAGTTCCTGAGTTAGTTTCTAAGTTCTCACCTTAAAATCCATCTTTCTGGGATGGAGAGATATCATAGTGGTAAGGAATTTGCCTTGCATGGAGAAGGACAGTGATTTGAATCCTGGCATCCCATATGGTCCCCCAAGCTGCTGAGGGCGATTTCTAAGCGTAGAGCCAGGAGTAACCCCTGAGTGCTGCCAGGTGTAACCTAAAAACCAAAAAAAAAAAAAAAAAAAAAAAAAAATCCATCTTTCTCTCCATTACTGTAGCAGTTGCTGAGCAAGTGCTAAGTCAGAGTACAGGGACCCACAACAAGAACCTAGAAACTCCATGTGGCCCCAGGTCCTGGAATCCACCATAAGGAATCTCTCTCACACACACATAGTGACACATTTGTCTAGAGGAGGTAGCCTAGTGCTGTAAATAGCAGAGGATGAAAGGTGTGAAATCAGGACCAGGCAGTCTCAGACTATACTCCAGGTCTATCACCTGTAACTATGTGATGAAAAATCCAGCACCTAAGAAAATTCTCTTTCTTTCTCTTTTTATAACACACCCAGCAATGTTTGGAGGCTATACCCCGCCCCTGTACTTGGGGTAAAGGCATTGCTGGGATCAAATAAAGCATGAACTCAGCCTATTGAGCCACGTCTCCCTCTCCTCGATGTCCTTTTTCCCTTTGATTAGGTCATTCTTATGTATAAGATAATATACATTTATTGTGTAAGATATACATTTCTTATGTATTCATTCAAAGATTGATCTTGTCACATACTACCAGTGGCTTGCACCTAAATGCGGTTTGATTAACACAAATTGTAGTGCCATTAACACTTAATTAATTAACACAAACTATTAATTAACACAACTTAACACAAACTGTAGTGCCAGCATCAATGTGTGAGGTATTTCTGTCAAAAAAAGTTCATGTGTAATGGATGCCAAATACCTAAAAAGGTGAAAACAATAAGGCCCAGTACCAGATGGCACCAAGTAAGTTGTTTGTTGTGTTTATTTGTTTGTTTGGATCACACTCAGCAGAAGTCAGAGCATACTTCTGATTCTGTGAAGTCACTCCTAGAGGTGTTCAGGGAACCCTAAATGGTGTCAGGGATTGAACTGAGGAAGCGAATGTCCTACTCACAGTCCTTTCTGTTTGGCCTCTGAACCAAGTAAATTAAAGATGGCAGCAATGAAAGCAGAAATGAAGGATTCTGGCTTATATCTTATTATATCTACTTGATAAAAATCACCTCCACTTGTTTTTGTATTTTGTTTTACTTTTTTTAGGGGCAACACTCAGTGGCGATCTGGGTAACTCGCATCTCTGTATTTAGGAATCATGCCTGGAGATGCTCAAGGAATAATATGGGTGCCAGGGATTAAATCCAGGTTGGTTGTATGCAAGGCAAGGGCTCTTCCCACTATACTATTACTCTGATCCTTAATCTCATCCACTTGTGCCATGATAGTTTACCTAGGAAATAATAAAAAAAAATGGCTAGAATCTGGGAAATCACCAACCCAACACTTACTTCTCTAGAATCCCATGTGTATCTAACCTTCTAACTCACCATTTTTATATCCCTAAATACCTAGAAACGTGTATACAAACAGTGATTTTCCTCGAGTACCCTGTCTGCCAGGGTACATTACTATTTTTATAAACTGCCTTACTTTTAGAAACAATTCTCTCTGATTTCCAAATGAGCATATTATTCTCTAACAAATCCTTTTGTATTATTTTTCTGACTTGAACTCCAATTCCTTCTATTTGGGTTAAGCTGACCTGAATCTGTGTCCAAATGCCTTACCCCTCAAAAGCATATCCTATCACAGGAAATCTTAGCACTTTGAGCTGGACAGAGCAGAAAACCCAAGCAAAAAGAGATTACACTGTCCACTGAGGCAGGACAAGGCCAAAACTCCCAATTGGTGAACTACTGACACCCATGGACCATGTGAAGTGGTGGGGAAGAGATAGGGTGACTGACCACCTGTACCCCAAGTCTTTACCTTGAGGGCATGGAGAGACCTAAAAGAAGTTTCTTGAGGG